>JAMZEH010000022.1:1555000-1562500 GCA_024699665.1 Ostrea denselamellosa
TCACTTCGATAATTGCTGTTCTTCTTTGTGCGCCATTTAGATCGCGTCAATTCTGATAATGATTTAGTTTTGCATCGGTTTAGCAGCTGAGCCTTGATTTTTAGTCCTAGCTAATCTGTTGTGTATTTTTCAGTATATTTTTGAAAATTATTTCTTGGTTTTGTATTAATGTCTTTTTTTTTTTTTCTTTTTTTTTTTTACCCTTTTCGTGAGAATCCGGGTTAGAATAGGTCCTCAGTACCCCAGCTTGTAGTAAGAGGCGACTGAAATTAGGCAGTCCTTCAGATGATCCTGCAAAATCCGAGGCCACGTGTCATAGATGGTGTGGTACGATAAAGATCCGTCCCTGCTCAAAAGCCGTAAGCGCCGGGCATTGGCTTAAATTTTGAAGCTCGTCACCGGCAATGGTTGCGTAAAAAATTCTCAAGCGGTAAAATAACAATAAACAGCCAACCAATCTTTTTTTTACACCCCCCCCCCCCCATTCCTCAGTTTTCATCCTATAAAATGATTCTGCTGGATTTCATTAATAAACTCAATTCATTTATTGACATCACCATGTTAGCATACAGTCAATATTATTAAAATGACTGACAACAGAAACAGCAATAATACCAAGATTTAGTTATACTTCAAAAACCACGAGTTTCTTTTCTGCGCATAATGCATTTGTTTAAATAGTTACACAAACGTCTTGTAGCATTGAAAGTGCATTACGTAATGACTAGTACTACAGTAAAATGATTCGTTAAAGATATCATGATATTCAGATCGAAGCTTATCGTAAACAGAACAGTAAAGTACAAAATGTTTTTCACAATCAACAAATAATTTACAAGCATGACATACTCGTTACTTTCCTCAGGGATAATTGGTTTACACCCTCTGTCTGTTTCACTATCCGTTGAAGGTACACTATTTGCTGTGAGCGTTCACATATTTTAAAGGAAAAGTTAAATAATCTTATAGTTTATATTCATCGTAATTTAAAATTCTGCTATAGGAACAGAGAGGTAATAAAAAGAAGCAAAGGAAAGGTATTGCTAGATTTTGACACTTTAACTTGAACGTTCGTGATAGAAATGGCTTATAGTAGTCTCGAACTGCAATTTTTTCCATATCACACACACACACACACACACACACACACACACACACACACACACACACACACATATATATATATATATATATATATATTAATTACACACACACGCACACGCACACACACACACAAATGCACACACATATACACACATACACACACGCTGATTGCAGCTTTCTGGTCTTGCTGCATTTTATCCTGGTTTAAGTACGCTGTGGTCTTACCCTCATTTGGTCGCGATGACCGGGAGGTCGCGAGCTCAAAGCCCACTCGTTGTACTTTGGCTATATAAGACGGACAAATAGGTAGTCACGTTTGGCATTAGAAAGGAGTCCTTTCCGCGCCTCGGCAGTTGTTAGCACAATAAAGAACTGGGTCAAAATTTGTAGCACTTCACTTGCAGATGGTGTCGACATTATCTGAGTGAAAAATCATGTAACGGAATGTAACACGACAAACTTACAAACTCACCAGCTCGTTAGTAATAGTCATTATTCAACAATATAGATAGAATAATGCAGATAAGATTAGCGAGAATTATGAATTTGCGATAGACACATGTTGTAAATTACACATAATCAATAAGTATAACACACATTTTAGTGAGTTACGGATATGACCGTATGTAACGCCTGTCGACCTATAAACACAACTATAGTTAATTAATATTTCAATAATTCATCCCGCATCAAGCAAGCAATGGCATTATCAAATTTCTACATCTAGAAATAAAGTGGTGATTCTCGGGTGAAATTGATTTAAACAGGAAACTTCTGCTCACATATGTTGAATATATTTTGTGTACTATTAGAGAAGGGACTATTAGCAGGGAGGGTTCTTTATCGTGCTGACACCTAACGTGACACGGGGTCTCCTTTCTAAGGCACCTCCCTTAATATTTACCTGGATTAGATGATTAATTAAAATGCATACCGCTGGTCAATCAGAGCCCAGTTTGCCCAAGCATCATAGATAAGAGATGTTGATGGCCACTACAACCCTTCAATACACTTTCACATTTTTTAATTTTTTTCAAAATTTTATAAATGGGTCAATAATTAGTCCAACCTGAACTAAATATTTGAACAAAGAAACCAATCACAGTCAAATCGTATCCCGAACAAAATGCCGTCCAACTTGTCTAAGAGAAATAGGTGGAGACACAAGCTTCGTCTATTATAATTGATTTTAAAGGCAATATTTATTCAATAAATTGATGGGATAGGGCCAGCAGACTCGACCTATATGAACCCTCCCCTAATCGAACAGGCTTCTGTACAGAATTGTATAACATATGTAATTAATTTGGAGTCCACATCTTTGCAAGATAGATAAAACAAAAACAAGAAAAGAAAAACTGCTGTATGATATTTGTACATAGTACAATTTTGTGTACTACACAAATATAATGATAGTATTGGTGTTTCTGGTTATATGCAATCTTTAAAAATATGATATAAATCCAATATATTTGAACATTACTTGAATCTTAGGGCAAGTGCAATAAATTTGTACACAAGTTCAAAAGTTTCTTATTTGTGTCAAAATTCCCCATAATAGTGGATTAGTGAATACACCTGTATCAGCGTCTGACATCGTTGCTTTTATATATTATGAAGAAGTTTATGTCTATAATCACTATAAGCAGGACATTAAAAAAGTAATGATTCGTATCGTCAAAAAGTAACGATTCATATCGTCAATAAGTAATGATTCATATCGTCAATAAGTAATGATTCATATCGTCAAAAAGTAATGATTCATATCGTCAAAAAGTAATGATTCATATCGTCAATAAGTAATGATTCATATCGTCAAAAAGTAATTATTCATATCGTCAATAAGTAATAATTCATATCGTCAATAAGTAACGATTCATATCGTCAATAAGTAACGATTCGTATCGTCAATAAGTAATGATTCATATCGTCAATAAGTAATGATTCATATCGTCAATAAGTAATGATTCATATCGTCAATAAGTAACGATTCATATCGTCAATAAGTAATGATTCGTATCGTCAATAAGTAATGATTCATATCGTCAATAAGTAATGATTCATATCGTCAATAAGTAATGATTCATATCGTCAAAAAGTAATGATTCATATCGTCAAAAAGTAATGTAAGTAATGATTCATATCGTCAAAAAGTAATGATTCGTATCGTCAATAAGTAATGATTCATATCGTCAAAAAGTAATGATTCATATCGTCAAAAAGTAATGTAAGTAATGATTCATATCGTCAAAAAGTAATGATTCGTATCGTCAATAAGTAATGATTCATATCGTCAATAAGTAATGATTCATATCGTCAATAAGTAATGATTCATATCGTCAATAAGTAATGATTCATATCGTCAATAAGTAATGATTCATATCGTCAAAAAGTAATGATTCATATCGTCAATAAGTAATGATTCATATCGTCAATAAGTAATGATTCATATCGTCAAAAAGTAATGATTCATATCGTCAAAAAGTAATGATTCATATCGTCAATAAGTAATGATTCATATCGTCAAAAAGTAATGATTCATATCGTCAAAAAGTAATGATTCATATCGTCAATAAGTAATGATTCATATCGTCAAAAAGTAATGATTCGTATCGTCAAAAAGTAATGATTCATATCGTCAAAAAGTAATAATTCGTATCGTCAAAAAGTAATGATTCGTATCGTCAAAAAGTAATGATTCGTATCGTCAAAAAGTAACGATTCGTATCGTCAAAAAGTAATGATTCATATCGTCAAAAAGTAATGATTCGTATCGTCAAAAAGTAACGATTCATATCGTCAAAAAGTAATGATTCGTATCGTCAAAAAGTAACGATTCATATCGTCAAAAAGTAATGATTCATATCGTCAAAAAGTAATGATTCGTATCGTCAATAAGTAACGATTCATATCGTCAAAAAGTAATGATTCATATCGTCAAAAAGTAATGATTCATATCGTCAATAAGTAATGATTCATATCGTCAAAAAGTAATGATTCGTATCGTCAAAAAGTAATGATTCATATCGTCAAAAGGTGTATCACAATTATTACATTTGGATGAGTCTGACATGCAATTACTGTCTACATGTACATTTATATACGTGCATTCATATAGCAAATTTGCTTCTTGTTTGATTTTGAGTGATTTATGCATTCTCCTATTTGTAGCCTGTCTGATTCAGTCACTACTGTAATTATTTTAAGCTTTCTTTTCTGTTCTTCGGTGCTTGTTTTGTTTTCTTTTCGTCAAACCGTGATCGCTAATTGTTAATTTATAATATGTAATACGAGAGAAATTAATATAAGTGCATATGCACTTGTTTTCCAAATGATATGTACAATACAACTACCAGGTTTGGTTTTTTTTTTAAATAAATGCATCCTAAACTAAAATGTAAACCTTTTCATTAACCATTTTTTTTATCATACGCAGTGAATAAATGTCATTAAAAAAGGCATATTTCTGTATTGCACAAAGTTTAATCAAAGATTTTACAAAAACTTTGGACCTCACATAAGGGTGGAGCTATATTTAAAAATTCATTAACATTCATTCGAAGGGGATATAGTTCAACGAGTATTGACATTGCATTTAAGTAAAAAGTTTTCACATATATAGATAAGGAAGGACTTGCCCATATAATGATGTCATGCACATTGACGAGACTAGTGCCGCCAAGTCTGTCCTTTATATTCATTTATGCCCAGCGTAATATATAAGGCACATCACCATTGACAGATGATAATGGAGATAGACCAGTTTTGACTTACCAGAACTTTATTTCACAAAGTTTTATAGACAGATCACAGCAGATAGGAGCATTAAGAACTGCAGATATAATCAATGTGAAATTGAATGCCTGAGGAATACACAAAATACATTTTAAATCTTCTTAAAAAAAACCCAAAAACAAAAAACAAAAAAAAAAGCAAAGCACGAGATTATATATATATATATATATATATATATATATATATATATATATATATAAGCGCCATGAGATATATCTATGAGATATATCTACGAAACCGCAGCTTGTTATTGATTTTCTGAACGATACATTTACTAGTAAAAAATTTATCGATTACAACTCGAAATATTTGACCTTTTCATTGGTATAGGCCAAAATGTTCATCCGGTTCACCCTATTTGTACTACAAATGTACATAGATATTCACAATCTGAGACACTGATACATATTCACCCTTATTACAGTCTATATATATATATATAACTTCTTGCTTTTAGCATATAACCCCGTGGGGATCCGGGTTGTTAGAATAAATCCTCAGTACCCCTTGCTTGTCGTAAGAGGCGACTAAATGGGGCGGTCCTTCGAATGAGACCGCAAAAACCGAGGCCCCGTGTCACAGTATGTGTGGCACGATAAAGATCCCTCCCTGCTCAAAGGCCATGAGCGCCGAGCATAGGCCAAAAATTTGCAACCCTTCACCGGCAATGGTGACGTCTCCATATGAGTGAAAAATTCTCAAGCGAGAGTTAAACGACATATAATCAATCAATCTTAGCATATACTTACAGACAGTCTACTATATATGATAAAAACCATGCGTAATGCCTGTGAATTTTTTATTCAGTGATGCTGTACTGTTAAAAGTGACATACAGACCTGATGGGCCGGGTGTTTAAATTCCTATTATGTATGTATTTTCATGCTGTGGTTGTATATAACACATGTCACTGTAATAAATTATTTGATTTGATAATGTACATTATTTAAGTGAGGATGACAAACTGTACCCTTGTAGAACAAACTTGAATTTAGACTATATATATATATATATATATATATATATATATATATATATATATATATATATTCAGTCCTATAATATTTGTTAGATTGATGGGGCTACAGTGAAAAAATTTTGTTGATACTGGTACTTAACCAAAATTATGTATATACTATTACGACACAAAAATAATTTTTTTTTTAAAAACTTTGGCTCAGTTGAGCTAAAAGAGAAATGTGAACCGGTTAATATAAAACAAACTTGGTCAAAAGAGGGTAACCTTATTACCTGTTTTTTCTTCTTTGTTTTTTTCTTTCTTACTTTGTGAAGGAATGAGACAATATGATATACAGTTAAACTTAGATATCTCAAAGTCAAGGGGACCGTAATTAAACTTCGAGATATTCAGTGGTTCGATATAGCATGGGTCAGATTTCGAATTTGATAATGTGTTGTTTTAATGTTGTAACATATTTCAGTTCATTTTGAATGTTTACTTGTCAGTTCATTGATGTAGTATGTTTATCTATGAAACATTAAACTTTATAATGTTTACTTTATTCGTTAAGACGTTCTTCAGATAATACATAATATTTCACTTACAGCTTTAATCATTTCTCACATCTCATGAATCATGTCATTGTCAGCCATTTCAATATAACCGGAAATCTTACTTGGATTATAAATGTAAAACCCCATATCTGTAAGAAGACTAAAAAACGTAATACATTCAATATATTTTATTTGCAATGTATATATGTTTATCTTGTAGTAAATAGATACAAGATAAAATCTTTATATAAAAGAATATACAAAAAGAAGCTACATGCACCATAGTCGCCATAAGCCACGCCCTGATTTACGTCACAACAGATCACGGATTCGGTTCCGGGTCTTCTCTGCCTTGATGGTATAACGGAGTCTTTCGTAGGAAAAATATTTTCAACTACATTAAATTATAGGTCTCTGTTTCGCTTTGATATTTACGGTTTCCACTTTGAGACGTATTATCTCTATATGCTTTTGTGACTCTTTGTAACCTTAGTTTTTATGTGTAAATGGTTGTTTGTACCTCGTGTTCCAGTGATCTGTTTTGAGTGAATAAATAACTGAATTGATTCAGTGTATGCAGGTATATTAACCATGGCGTTAGCGGATGGTTTAAACGTACCTAAGCTACAAAACCAGCAACGTGTCGTCCCCTGGCCTGTGTTTCCATCTTGCACGCTACCTGTGGGTGACGTAATTAAACTCTAGGTGGATCGCAAAATCAGCAGTTTGGAGCTATTAATTCACAGTTATCGATTGATCTTGGTCACACCTGGAACTCTTTCGTGAAGGGCAGCGGTGTTTACCAGGTAGATGTGATTAAGAGAGCGGTGAATTGAAGTCATCTCGGACTTTTACTGAAGCGTCCGGGATATGAGTTGTAAAGATCCTGACTTTGAAATAATGTTGGTCATTTTAAATCATGGGATCATAATTGCCTTTGGAGATACCGGGTTTATTTTGATCATTTATATTGTAGATTTCGTACTGAGAAGTTGCTTAGAGTGATCTGAGGTATTTGATATATCGGTGTTCGAGATACCGAAGGGTACCTGTAGACTCGGATACCTACAAACATTATCAGCAATG
>JAMZEH010000022.1:1567500-1700000 GCA_024699665.1 Ostrea denselamellosa
AAAAAAACAAATAAGAAAAAATAAGGTACATGAGAAAATATTTAGAATACTGTACCATCAAGATCGATTTGTCAGAAAGGAAAATGAAGACGTCAATGAAGGAAAAACTGGGGCGTTTATGAAATGGTTCTGCCAAGAATCTCTGAGAGCTGTCACCGGACCCACGAGACTGGGACGGCTGATGACGAATCGGATCTGATTTTTTCTATTATTGTTGGGCGGTGGTTGGTAAAAATATATTTACCCATCTGCTCTTCACGTGGCGTTTGTGATACTACTAGACTGTATTCTAGTGCAATTTTAGCCGTCTTTGAGTAGATTGATCAAAACCAAGTGCTATCATCGCATGAATATAATGAGTGTACGGAGGTTTACATCCCGATAACACTACAACGATACGTGTAGTGACACACTCATCAAACGGACCTACGTCGAGGCAGTAAATGGGTTTTTAATCGTGTTAGATTTTGCTGACCAAACTACTCCGAAAGATCCGTGACTTTCAGGAGCTGCCATTGCCATTTTATGGTTCAGATTTGATAAAAAAAAAAAATCAAATCAAAAATCCAACTCATGACCTGCTCACGAAGCAGTCAGTCTAGTCGTATATTTTGAATATGGCTGGGTGTAAATTCCGAAATACATTAAAACAACAATCATCGCCACCGTCCTGGATAATTCAGTAGTCAGAGTTTTAAGTTAAGATTTTCGAGGGTGGACTAAGTGTTGGTTCACGGAATTTGAGCATTGAATATCTACATTTGCAATGTTCTTACTTTCGATATCTGTACCAATTGAAATGATAGCCATTTCCTCATTAATATGTACGATGTACGTATGAATCTTGATAAATATAGTAAGACTATTTACACGGCTGTGAATATTTGCGAAAGTATTGAACATAGTGTTCAAATGAACTGACAACCAACGTGTAACCGACAAATTTTACTGAAGTTGTAAGTTTTATGTTAAAATAAATATTCCAAGGTATATTTTGTCACAATTGTAGTGGATAAATATGTTATAATTTTTTTTTGGCGGCGATGTAAATATATAGGGATACAAAACCTGATTCGTGCACAGATAAAAAGTTGCATTTTTAAAAATCAAAGATTTTTATAAGTGGTGGATCTGTAGCTCTCTGATCTAACCCAATTTCTTTCAGAGAGCCACAGTTCTACAATTTCTTCTGTGTACTGCTGAAAATGAAAATTAATCACTTAGTCTTCCTAGGTCAGGTGACCTACCGACACATTTTCTAAATACATATTTTTAACAGGCAATTATTATTTTCTTTACTTTTTCTCGAGATATTACTTTTCTGCCATTTTCCATGGTTCAGTGCTAAATTGTGTTCTAAGCTGAAGTTCTTCAATACAATCCACGCATTGCTGAAATTTTACTTTAAAGTTTAGAATACAGAGTGATATAAAACAGAATATTATGGTATAACACGTACATGCATATTCTCGATCTAAAAAAGAAATTGATATAAAATTCTATTATTGAATATGAAACACGCATATAATGGCATTTACACCTTAAGATGGGTCAGATGCAAACACGTTCCCACTGACAAATCGCGTCAGGATTATGCAAAATTGACTCTAAAAATTACTCCAAGCAGCAAGCATCCGTCTCTCAGGGGCTGAAAGGGTGAACAGTCACAAAGAAAAACACGTTTTCTGCAGCAGAATTTTGGCACGGGTTCTAGAGGAAATGTTCTAATAACTTGGTTCCCACGAGGCTTCTTCGAGCAGACACCAATTCCCGCGTGATTTCTTCATTAATTGTTGTCATTGTTGTAAACAATACACGTAACAAACAAACAAAATCACAATCTATCAGAATCCCGCATTCTTTCCAGCATATTCCACATATTGCACTGATTTCTCTCGTGTATTTATAAACTGTTCTTTATTGGCCGTTCTATGTGATGTACGAGGATCGGTAAAGAGGAATTCTGGAATTTTTAGTAAAAGATTTGTTATTTTATTTCCATGTAAAAAATTTGTTTAATGATGGTTGAGGTGGATCCCTAGCATAACGGTGAAACTGCAAATGATCTGCATGAAATTAAAGTTAGAAAAATTAGACACGATTTGGCAGTCTCTAACTGTTCTGAAATGTTGCATTTCTTTTTCCCGATATCTTTATATTTTTGTTAGTAATTTTAAAAGTTGTAAATTCAATTCGGAATTCGGATAAATTGATGGAATCAATTTCTATTTTACATGAAAGACCGACTGAATATTTGATGAAATAAACTTTCAAAATGCACCTGTCAAGATCATTATAAAGGCCACGCCGGAATTCAGAACTGGACCATGGTGTCCTGATCGCCAAGATTTGGAAATTCGAGTCCGTCTCTTTCATCATCATGAATCAACTGTCGGTGTTTATTGATTCCGTTTCAGTTCACAGTGGAAGGTAAATATACATCAGATCTCGTTGATGAAATAGTAGCACCGATGTTGTTATAGATTAATGAAAATAAAGTAAAAGTAAAGTAAAATGAGCATTTAATGTTAGCTGCACAACCGGAAGAAGAATAATAAAGCGCCTGACCTCCTTCTCATAGCGGAAGTGCATGCTGGACGTTTGAATCTCTTTGATGAAGTTCTTGCTATTAATTATTTTGCCACGAGATGACAAAATAATTGATAGTTCATTAAAATGTAGTAAATGACAGAGAAAACAAAGAAAACACTTCAATCGGTTTGTTAAATGTTACTTCACATCAAAGGCGTCAAGGCAAAAACCGAGACATTTTGATATCGCCCTGGCTACCATATTTTTTTTTTACCGAATTGATGTAATAAAATGAAAAGGAAGATAATTCTATGGACTTCATTGTTCTATCAGTGATATATGAATATAAGATGATAACAACTTTTATGTTCTACTAAATCTCAACAGTTATTTGATTTCGAACATGCGCAATTCGATTAAGTTACAAGGTACATATACATTGAAAGAACGCACATTAAGTGCTGTTATTTCATATATCGCTTGCAAAAATACTTAAATATTCTAATTTAGTCCCAATTCTATCTTAACAGTATCTTAACAGAAGTTCTTGTATAAATTTATAGATGATATACAAAAGTAATAATTCCTTTATTTCTGTTTACAACGCCACAAGCGAGTGCATTTTCTGCTATTTTTTTTTTTGTTTCAGAAAGTATGTATCAAAATTACCCCCCCCCCCCCCCCCCCTTGGGATCATAAAATTTACAATTTTGGTAAATGACCACCTGCTTATTCTAAATATCCATTTAGTTTCAATTTTAGTACCAACAGAATTAAAGAAGATGTATTTTGAGTGTTTTATACGTGAATACTATATACCAAGTTTGGCTCCGCCCTGGAGTCAGAACCTCCACCCCGAGATCATGAAATTTACACTTTTGGTAGAGGCTTTCCTGTTCTACATTACTATGCATTAATATTTTCTTACTCATGTGCAGTTGTAGAGAAGATTTTTGAAAATTGGCCAGTCAATTTTTAGCAGTTTTTGCCCCGCCACTAAGTCCCCCCTCCTTCCGGGGGGGGGGGGGGGAGAAGTTAAAAATGTTCAATTGTTCACGCACGACGGATGATGACATTGACCAATTACACAGGTCACGTGAACATACTCTGCTGACCTAAAAAGCTAGACTTTTGGACCTTGATTTGGGTCAATTTGTAAAAGTCACCTAAAGAAATGTATGTGTCGTCTCTGATTTGTATGATTTAAAAAATTAAGACCCGATTTAAGATGAGAATAGTTTTGGACATACAGACAGCAATATTTTGAAATACCTTCGATCTTGAGGGCATAAAATTACAAATATAGCGATCGTTATCACTTTTAATTCAGTTTGCACCAGATGTTTTGATATTCCAGTACGCTGTCTAGGTAGGAGTTTATGGAAATTGATACAGAAATAGTTACATTTGAACGTCATTTAATTTATCATAAGCACAGCCGTTTTCGAGTGTTCTAGAAATTCTCTAAGTGGGTCATTATTTCTAACTTATTTAAGAAACCAATTAAAAAAGTTGTCATTGATAATTAATCAATTTCTATGTTCATAAAATGCCCCCAAACCAATGACCATCCTTGGTCCCTTTGTCTCTACAAACAAAAACTAATGTTTATTTTTAGCCGTCATTCTCTCTTGCGGTAAATGACATCTTTCTCACAAATTCGAGAAAACATTGGCACGAGCGTGGCTGACAACAAATTACTTCTTTCTCCGCGACTTTTGTATGCTCTGATTCCGAAACACAAGACTAAACCACAGAAACTATACTGAAATTTTATTGCATACAAACTTTCCAAAATTTCCTTTCGATCGTACCACACACACGTGCGGTCATTATAAAACTAATTTAGGTAGCTTTAGGTAAAATGGACTTTTCTATTTCACATGGTGAGTTTCATCTTTGTACATCGCGAGTTATCCATTTACATAGTGAGTTATATGTTTTATCTTTATATATCGCGACTCAGCCGCCGGATAGCTGAAAAATTGCTCAGGCGGCTATAAACAAACAAACAAACAAACAAACAAATATATATCGCGACTCAAATTTTTACATCTTGAATTATTTTTATTTCATGAATCATATCTTGCATCGTGAGTTATCTACTTACATCGTGAGTTATCAATTTACATCGTGAATTATCCATCATTCCATCGTGGGTTATAACTTTACATCGTGAGTTAAATCTTTACATTGTTAATTTGTTATGCCTTCGTAATTGAAGATTCGGGGGCATATGGTTTTTTACCTGTCCGTCTGTCTGTGGCAAAAAAACTTTAACTGTGCTCACATCTTTTACACCATTATAGGTAACTCTTTCCTATTTCGTATGTGTATTTCTTGTGACAAGACTTTTCCACTGACATCAGAATCTTTGACATGTGACCTAAACATTGATCTTTGAGCTACTTTTAGAAAATTCCAATACAAGCCACATCTTTCAAATCTTAAGAGATACTGCTTTTTTTTATTTTATTAAGTATGCACACTTTTTGTGAGATCTATTTAACAACACCAGAATTGTTGACCTTGTGACCTTCACCATTGACCTAGTTTTTGGAAATTTAAAAAAAAAATACAGTGTCTTACGGTTCCGCTTTGTTGTAATCAGAGGGCATCAGTGTTTCACAAACACATCTTGTTAGACCATGAATTATATCTCCAGAAGAAAAGGTTTAGCTAAACAAAACAACTCAAGCTCAGATGAGCATATCACCGACACTATAGAACTCACATAACGGTAAAACAATCAACCATGATACAGTAAGATCGAAGTCTCAGGAGATGCACATACACTTTAGACATGTTATTATCACAATCAACCACACAACGTATTCTCCTGATTTTCAAAACGTCCGACAATTAATGCTTTCTGTTACCAAAGTTTACAACAACTACTGAAATCTTTATAAATAAATCTAAACAATGTTCTGTTTATCTTATTTTTTCTAGTGCTTTTGCATGAACACAAATTCCACACTAGAGAGCAGAAGTTAAAGTTTGACAGGGGAAAAACCATAGAAAATATCAATTTTGTTTCCTCCAATACGCCTTGGAAATTATAGTTATTTAGCGCTCCGGCCGGAACTTTAAATTCCCAGAACCCAAATTATGCGATAGTGGACAGTTTTTCTAGAGATATTACTTCAATGTCGTATACACCACGACGCTTGCTACAGTCCTTACATAAAACGTTTACCTCATCAATTTAAATGACAGCTTTCTTTTCAGGCGCTATCTTATACCCGAAGCAATAGTCTGAAATTTAGATGGATTGGCCTGCGTACAATATACCTTGAACGAGTGATTGGAGTTGTAGATTCTGCTCAGGGGGCACTAACGAGAGTGTCAAAATATTTGTTCCAGCGTGCCGAGGTGTTATTATCAGCATAATTGTATAGAAACCCATTCGTGATAAAATGAAAGATATAAATAAACACATCGAACAAAAGAGGCCTTAGAACAGAGCATTGTGGTACTCCCCCTTTTAAATAAAAGAGGATATAGAATTCAGTGATAGTCCATGGGTGTAGAGCTATCATGTGACAGACAATTAAAAACCTTCGGAAGATTCATCAACATATCTGCCAAATAAATTTTGGGTCAATAGCCAGCCCGACGTCCACGGCCTTTCCTGATTGCAAATAGAATTTTGAAAAATGTTATCAAAATGACCTGAGTTTTGTACACAAAGATTTCTTTTTAAATAGAAATTGTGGACGGAATGCTTACATGTCAATAATTGTGTGTGTGTGTGTGTGTGTGTGTGTGTGTGTGTGTGTGTGTGTGTGTGTGTGTGTGTTGGAAGGGGGGATCATCTTTCTTAAAGTTGATACATGTTTATAGTCTGAGCTTGCTTGAGTCTATTAAGAACCACGACTAATGACAGCAGTTGATCATACCTAGAGACGTTGTTGTAATGTTAAATACGTGTATGCAAAATTTTTTAAAAATAAAAGTTCACCAATCTTAAATAGCTACAAGTAATATTTTCATTTATCATATGCGTAGTAGTGAAATACGTAATTTTTGCACGTTATGTTCAGACTACAGTGCAAAAATGCACATCACACATCAGATCCATGCAAATAAAGCGCGCCATTTTGGAATACCTCGTATGAATCTGCGATTATTCGCTTCAAAGCATTTTGCCATGAAAAGCTTGAAAATATGTTGTTGCTCATTGACATTCAAATGCAACAATAGACCAGCACCGAGATTACAGATCAATTATATCATCAATATATAAATGAAAATGTGTATTCCTAGATGTGTAGTGTACTGCTAATACGCAACGGTGTACAGACAATTACACACACCACACACACACAGATGTATATATATATATATATATATAGATAGATAGATACACACACACATACACACATCAATAGATAGTGTGTGTGTGTGTGTGTGTGTGTGTGTGTGTGTGTATTTGGGGGGGGGTGTTTCCGTGTTTTGGGGGTTGGTTTTGGATTTTCTAATTTTATTTGTTTGTTTTTTGTATTGTAATTTGGTTTTTTAAAATTTTGGTTTTTAAAATTTTCCCCCTTAGATATTATTATCGTAATTTTAATCTATCTGTTGTGCTGATAACACGCAACGGTGCGGTAAATATTTTTTTTCTCTCTACGTGATCACAGTTTTCGTCTTTGATACTATCTGTTTTCTTAAAGCCAAGTAATCCTTCTGATAGTTGGTCCATCAGAAATACTACTTTATTAGGTTAAATCATTATTATCACTGATATTAATTCTATCCTTTGATTATGATGCACGTGAATATTTTTTGCCTCAGCATGCCATGGTGTCCTTAGACTAAGAATTATTTTAAGTCGAAAATTTCAAATTCATATATCATTCTAATCATGTTGATATTTCCGAGCTAAGTTCATTCATAATGCATGTAATTCAAAGCATGATTTAGATATTTTGATAAATCCATGAAGATTGAAAATATATTCAATATTGTTTTAAGCCTATCATCGTTTTGATCTCCAAGCTTAGCCTGTGTACTGGTTACATTGATCTTCCTATAGTGAGGGTTAATATTAGTGAATGAGAAGTCGAACGCTCTATACAGATTGTATTATTGTATGCCGAGTGCAGGAGTTAATATGTCGAAAAAGTCGAACACAAGGCTTTAATATAACATCTCTCTCTCTCTCTCTCTCTCTCACACACACACACACACACACACATCACCACCACCACCACAAGAAAAACTGAAATGTGTATTTGAAAAAAAAAGACAAAAAAGAAAAGAAACCTCACAACTTTTTAAGGTTAGATGCGATTTTCAAGCGTCATTGTAATATCACCATTTCCCAGTGCGAAGTACTCTTCTCTCAGATCGACATATCCTCATCAAAAATTTGAATTTCGATATATTCTCATCAAAAACTACAATTGTTTATTTGAATTTCAATATATGCACATCAAAAACTACAATTGTTTATTTGAATTTCGATATATTCTCATCAATATACAATTGTTTTAAAGTACCCTAGATGAAACATTCACATAATCTTGATAATGACCTATAATTTTGTTTCCTTATTTCTATGTATGTTATTAGTAACAAATGCAATAAAACAACATTTTCCACTCAACTAGGTACTACAAAAAAACCCCAAACAAACACACCCCCCCCCCGAATGTTATCTATATAAACCACAAACCGAAAATTTTCAGGTAATACCCGAGGGTATTTGGTAGATTGCCGATATTAGTTGAGGGTTGATACATCTTATGACATGAAACATGGAATATAGGGAAACTGCAGCCTTCTCAGATTTTTGTTTAAATTCTTATGTTTTGGAGAGAGAGAGAGAGAGAGAGAGAGAGAGAGAGAGAGAGAGAGAGAGAGAGAGAGAGAGAGAGAGAGAGAGTAAATGAAATAGCATCGTCGCAAGCCACGACTGAAATATACCCTATTCTCTCTTTTCAAAAGGGAGAGGAGCGTACATTTCAGCCGTGGTTTGCAACGATGATGAAATAGGAGAGGGTTATATTATCGCAGCTAATCATTTTCCGCATCACAACCTCCGTCTACCCTTGACCAACACCACTCCTCGTTCTTTCAGAGTCGTTACTGAACTCGATTTATAGCACTATAAAACATTATGAGAACTGAACCAACATGGAACGGACCGACTGACTGGAACTTAGATACTCAATAATCAGGTTTGACGAGAAGCCAGGAAATGAATTAAACTGTATTATAATGACAGAGAATAATTCATTTTCACATTAATGCAAGACCCCGGTAACAACCCAAGGGGCATGTTTTATCAGTTAGTAAAACATGAAATAAACGGAAAAAGCCATAATTATCAGTATTATGTCGTCAATATTTTATTAAAAAATTATAATTTGTTCGTTTGAAACACAGGGGCTTGCTCCCGTTAAAATAATAATAATAAATAATGATAAACAAAAATTAATTAAAAAAAACCCAACAACCTAAAACATACAATGTGATATATGTTTATTATTATTTTTTTTTTTACACGATAGCAAGACCCTGTGGTTTGAAACATGACAGTCATATCTTCAATGAAACTTGAAAAGTACATATTTAAATTTAAATATGGCGGAAATTCAGCACGGGGCGTATTACAGGACCGTACTGCCCTAGTGCGATAGGGCTATTTTGACGTCACTCGTATCGTCCATACAATATTACTACGTAATACATACTAATCATTGATAAATATTTAAATCCTTTCTTTTCCCTTTCTTTCCAAGAACAGTTTGAAAATTGTTTTCAACACGAGTACGCACGTTTGTCACGTATAATGCAAAAGCGATTTCACATTCTTGTAGTATACACAAATTGTTCGTCTTACGAAATTGGAGATGAAATTCATTTATTTTCTGTATGTTCAAAATGCAGCTTACTTAGACAAAACAAGTATGAAATTGTACAACAATGTAAATTGTCCTCTCTCTCTCTCTCTCTCTCTCTCTCTCTCTCTCTCTCTCTCTCTCTCTCTCTCTCTCTCTGAATTCACCGCGTTACGATTAGCTAATAAGCTGATATCATGAACAAATTAATTTGAATAATTACAGATGCTCTGATATCCTTTGTGAATTGATCAAGGGAGCAGTATCTTGTACGGAAAACTAAATAGATGGATTTACATGTCCTAGTACACAAGTCCACGATGATATGTTTTTCATGTTAAAACTTTGTATTCTTCTGTATGCTGATGATACTGTCTTAATGTCTGAAACTGCTTCTGATTTACAACACGCACTCAATATATTTGCCGAATATTGTAGTTTATGGAAACTCGAAGTGAACATTGTCAAAACAAAGGTACTGATATCTCCAAAAGGTCCTATGACAAAACGTAATTTTTTGTATAATGGTATCGCTATTGAGAATGTGAAACAGTTTTGTTACCTGGGTATATTCACGTCGAGAAATGGAAAGTTTAATAATGCAAATAAAAAATAGATAATAAAATAATAATAATAATAAAAAAATTAGCGGAGCAACTACAAGCATCAAAAGCTCTTTATTGTGTATTACGTAAGATTCGTTATTTCAATTTACAAATTAATTGTCAGTTAGACTTATTTGCTTATTGGATAAAGTCGTTAACCCGAAATTTGAGGCTATGAAAATGTTGACATTATTTAAAAAATACATCCTGATTGTTTGAAATTTATCCTGAATCTTAAGTCAAGTACCCCGAATAGTATGGTTTACATTATCAATTAGAGTTAAAACAAGAATGATGATGTACTGGGCAAAAATTATTACAGCCGATAGAAATAAACTTACAAATAAAATTTACTGCTATTTTTACAGGTGTTTTACGGAAGGTTCTTATAGACATCCATGGATAAAATGTATACAAGATATTTTTTTAATACTTATGGATTGTCATAAATATAGATAAAACAAACATTTCATAGCCTTACATGGACCAAGTCTTGTGTAAAAGAAGCCCTAAGAAATAAATTTGTACAAGAATGGAATTGTGTTATTAATGACTCGCCTAAATGTTTCAATTATAGAATTTTTAAAACAAATTTTGGTCTAGAAAATTATTTATCGAGTTTACTCAGAGACTTTTAAAAGAATCATTGTAACCAAACTGCGAACTTGTAATCATCGTATTCCCATAGAAACCGGTAGATGGAATAATATAGAAAGAGGTTTAAGAACATGTACAAAGTGTAATCGTAATAGTATTGGCGATGAATTTCATTACATGAATGTAATTTTTTCTCGAAGAAAAATTTTATAAAAATTCAAACACTTTTAAGTTTAATGAATTAATGAACACAGATAATGTGGTAGTTTTAAAATCATTGGCAAAGTTTATGAAGAAATTTTCAGTGATGTCTGTTTTGCCTGAATTGATATACTTTCAGCAAACTGTATGTCTATATGATTATTTATTGTTATTACATACGTAATTGACCCTTACCAATAATCTTAGTGTAAATATGTATATATTTTGTTTGTACCTCATGTGCCAGTGATCTATTATTTGAGTGAATGAATAAATGAATTGAATTGGGAAATAGTATACTTTTTTACTCAAAATATATCTTAGTTTGGTTATAAGATTTGCAAACTTGATGATTTATAAAGAGCCAATGCACAGTCCCGTGGTATCTTTTGCAGTTTAGTGCAATACATTTATTCAATATTATATCTCTGGCTGTTTTGAATTATGGTACACGGTGGTACATGTTTAGTGTATTATGTATTTTATATGTTTACAAATATTTTGAGTATTTCACATGGTAGCAAACATTTCACCCTATGAACCAGATCTAAAATGACCAAGTAAGCTAAAACGTGTTGTATACCAAAATCACATTTATACATTTTTTTTAATTTGCATATTGTGGATACACATGTGTTACTATGGGGAGACAACTCTAATAGTATTGATGACAATGAAAAACTATTTTTTAATGTACAATTGTTTATCAAACGATCTGGTAGATTTTGATGTCAAATCTGTTTTACATTTCATATAAACAATATTGTAACTTTTGAATAAGTATATCTACTGTAAGAACTTTCATTGTAGCTTTATATTGAAATGACCTTTGATACCATTGCATGTAATTAGTTATAAAACTTTATATTTGTCATTAATTGTTACATAGGAGAAGGTGTTCTAAGTTTTAAGAACTTGTACCTGATCCTTTTGTTATTAACATCTTGACAATAAAATATGTTCAAATTCAAATTCACATTTATACAGGAAAATGTTATACGTGTCTCTTTAATAATCATGTATGTTATATGCTCAAAAAGGACCTAAATTGAAAAAAAACACCCAAAAAACATAAATGTATAGGATAAGATAGATACTGTACATTATATATCTACAAAAGTTTCAACGGGGTGCTATCCAAGATCGAACGTTTACTATTTAAAGGCGGAGGGCTGGTGATAAACCCAAAATGGTCTGTTTGACCGAAAGGGCGTGAGACTACACCCCCTCAACATTCACCACTGAATAGAACTGTTTATGAGTGACGTAGTCGACAGTTGGCCTTCTGTGTCCCCTGTAGGTTAGACCTAATGCGTTTTTTCTAGTTAATAGTAAATAATTGTAAAATTTTATGGAACTTGACCAAATATAAAGTGGGTAAAGGGGAATAACTCGTACAATATGACGACAAGTCTCGAGAGTTCATAGCGCAGGTACCCGTGCTTTTGTCAGTATTGAATGCAATTACCTCTCCGGAGGTTGACATGCATTGTGATGTTGTAATGACGATAATGCCACGACACGATAATAAGATAGACCCATGGTGTGAATAGCAAGATGGGGCCCACGTTTTGGCGACGATGGTAAAATGAACGAATATTGTAGAAGCCTTGTCTTTATAACCGAGAAACACAAGAAACAATACGCAATAACAGAAACCAATAGATTGTTTATGAATAGACTGTGTCATGACACAGAATGAAAGTAATTTGCCAAAGATCACTAATAAAAAAATACAAAATTCCTATCACGGCTAAAAGCTTTGTAATGGATAAATATCAGAAATTTGTGTTTGACACAAAAGGTTGCTAGTGAACGGACAATATATATTGGTCAGTTGACCAAGACTAAGATCTCTAGCAATTATATAAAAAAAGAAGAAACATTACCACTCTTTCATTGAGACTTATACTTTTCATGACTTTAAACCAAGGTTATTTGGTCAAGGGACTGGTAAAAAAAAATTAAAACACTTCTGTGGTCCACGAGTTTAATGGAGAGGGACATTAGATGTTCATAATGGCACAGGGACAGGATATGACCAGGTAAAGTTTCATGACCGTTCATGGACTGTTGTGCTATACATATGTATTTGAATGACACCTGTGACCTAGAAAAAGACTCTTAGATTTTCTATATTTAGAATGATAGAAAGATGATGCAACTCTTGTTTTGCCATAACACTGTACGTACTGGAAAAGAAGGCTCTGGGGGGCTCATTTAGTGTATCTATAGACTGTACGTTTTGTGGCTAGAAGCACTTGCTGAACATTCTATGAGCACCCTACTGATTTACACCTGGGGATTTATTAGACTTAATTAACAGCCTATTTGCCAGTTCATTTCCTTGTTGGTTGCTTGTTTTACGTCCCGTCAAATTTTTTTTAACTCGTACTGAGACGTCACCAATTGTAGGTGAAGTACCATAAATTCAGACCTATGGTTAGCACTCAACGGCTTCTAGCAGTGAGGGTTCTGTAACGTGCCAATGCCTGCCGAGACACGAGACCTCCGATTTTAAGGTCATATCCGAAAGACTCGTGATTCTCACATGTAAATGCCGAGCGTTCAGCGAAGGAGCAATCACTACGTAAGGGTCAATGTACTAGTATCGCTCCATTCCTTTTTAGTAATGGGGCCGAGGCACATTGCTTTTAAGAAATATGGAGTGCTATGAGTACATTGACCTGCTTAAAATCAACCTTTATTAGGGAAATTTAAAAATTTTCTTTATAGTAGATACATGTTATCAATAATTGAAGGTTTTCTTAAGAGTAAAGCGTGTGTCTATAAAAGTAAGAATCACTCAGGTGTGTTCGAATCCTTGTGTTTGTAGTTATTTTTCGTAATTATTTTGCATTTCATTCTTAAAAATTTCATATGGAAAGAGGGTAGTTAGGGATAATAGAACAAAAATTGAAATTCAAGTGCACAGAATACTTAGTAATCCTTTTCTTGTTTGAAACTATCCATTCTTGAAAAGTAATGGAGCGTTCGAACAAAAGAATGACGTCACAGGGGGATTTTAACTATATTTACGTCTTAGGTTTGGCGACGCCATGGTTCGAGCAGGGCTCCAACTCGTGACCTCTCCTTTACGAAGCAAACGCTCTACTACTGAGCTACCGCTTACCGGTCTTCACTTTTCAGTTCGGAGATAAACCAGCATCAGATACGTTTTTGTGAACTTTGATTAGACCTGAGTTAATGGTTTTTTCATTGATGAATATATCATCTATAAATAAATTGTTAAATCTTCGGCTTCTTTATGACTGATTTCTGCTGGGTTTAAAGGGTTTATTCTGACCAACAACAGAATCAATGACAACTCGTCAAAAATCAGTGTAATTGGTAAACATTTTCATCGAGAAATAGTTAAAATGCATATTTTACACAAAAGTTTAGGACCACGCAGTTTGTTATGATCCTAAACCCTAACCAAAATATTTGTTAAGCGATACACGGGTGACCGTTCAAGCTCACAGATCTCTTACTTTCACAGAAAGCATTTGCTTAGCGCATCCATAATAAAATTGCTACACAAGGAACCAACCTGTACAATTCAGGTTAATAGATAAGAAATCACGGTGTCTTAATCTCATGAGATGAGGAATTTCAAGTCATCTAAACAGGACCCCCGGTTAAGCTTAATGATTGGTTTAACAGTGAAATACAGTATTCCTGCTTAGGTATTGATAATTATGGTAATTACATGGATAAAAAGCCCGCAAAACTGTTTCTGTAAATTTATTATAACTACGATACCTGCAAGTAAATTGAAATACATATTAATATAAATATTACATGTAAGTAATAAGAAACAAAATTTGATCAATGACATGTAATTGCTGAAGCTATATAAAAATCTCAAAAGCTATCACAGTGTAATGAAAACATAGTCATTCAGAAAATAAAACACTCACAATGCCAAGATCTAGTGAACATTTTGAACTTCTTACCCAGCGGTCCCACATGTTAACGCAATTCAGAGTACTGTAAACCAACTTTTATTCGCGTTCGAGAAATTTTCGTGAAGCTCGCGAGAATCTCATCATTAAATATATTTCTAGCTGCAAACCAGTCCTTGACCGTATCTCGTCTTAAATCGTTTAAAATTATCTCCATCATGAAAATTTGTCACATGAAGCAGTTTATCACTATCAAATCGTGAAATACAGTTTTCACCAATTAAAGTTTGTTTACAGTATGTTCTATTTATCTTATATACATAATATATATTTAATTTATTTCCTTGGGGACTGTGAATTGAACATGGTAGTTCTTTGAAAAACATCTTAAATGGTTGAAGAAATATTTAAAAATTTCACAAAATATCATATACATATAGACATGATATCACAACTTATCTTAAAATACACAATACAAAATGAGTGGACAAAACTGGCTCACTGCAGTAAAGGGAGATAAAAAAAATGGAGCAAGGAGTCTTAGTTAATAATTCATTGGACGGAGATATAAAACTGAGATTTCCAGACAAAATCAATGTATATTGTATGTACATAAAGATATTAAAAATCTTAAAATATCCAGTCCTCAAATAGTTGATGTCTTTAGTGAATATATATATATATATATATATATATATATATGCATGTATTTATGACAATACATGTGAGATTATTAAATTAAATGTCTATTAAAAAAAGTTTTTTAAAAGTGTATACACAAGCTTTTTTTGCAGTTATACTGACAAATCTTCCACCATAAAATCCATTTAATCACAACCATAACACAAAAACTGCTGCCCAGTGGTCGGATTAAATACATGTACGTACATTTAACAAGTGTGTAGAGAATCTCTACAGACCTCTATATATCTAACTCTGTATACATTTGTTCTGTACTAAGGACTAAATCTATAAAGGTGAAATGACAGTGTTTGTTGGCAGTTTGTGTTCATAACATTGCATCATGTTGATTTCCAGATGAACTCTGCCATAGAAGCCTAGGATAAGGTTGTAGTTTTCCCTTTCCTGGGAGTCCTAGTGTTTAGAGACACCGCCATACAAAGATACTGAAAGATAATCAACAAAAATCTTGCAATTGCTACTTCAACATACTTAACTTACACTCTGTTTTATCTTCACTCAGTCCTTGCTCAAAGTAGCCTAAATTAAAACTGGGCTAATATAATTTTACTTATTACTCTACAATAACATAATAGTGAATGAATCTATTAATGGAGTGACACTGCTTTGCACAGCATCTGTGTGAAACTTTCTTTGTATATACAATTACATATGTATTTAATCATGACTAGTAATGCCAAAATAAAGTTCCTACTACATGTTTATAAATGTTACGACCTAGTTTGTGGCAGTTGACACTTTCTAACCCAAGCTTCAGATTGATGAACGGATGTAATGGATAAAATGGCCAGATTATCTGTTAATCCTTATAATTTACATGCAACTTTCTGCCAAGTCTTTTAATTCACCAACAAGTGATGTCATCCAACACCTACATGTGATGTCATCTAACACCCACACGTGATGTCATCCAACACCCACACGTGATGTCATCCAACACCCACACGTGATGACGTCCAACACCCACACGTGGTGTCGTCCAACACCCACACGTGGTGTCGTCCAACACCCACACGTGGTGTCGTCCAACACCCACATGTGGTGTCGTCCAACATCCACATGTGATGTCATCCAACACCCACATGTGGTGTCGTCCAATACCCACGTGATGTCATCCAACACCCACATGTGGTGTCGTCCAACACCCACATGTGATGTCATCCAACACCCATATGTGGTGTCACCCAACATCCACATGTGATGTCATCCAACATCCACATGTGATGCAGATTAATAGTAAACAATATAAATTGTTTTGATGAATTTCAATCCACCAATCAAATTGCTGATTACATATAAATTTGAATTAGATAACAAACCTGCAATCGTCTCCTCCAGTGCTGATTAAATATTTGTCATCAAATGAAAATCGAACATTGGTGACATGAGCTGAGTGTCCTACGAACGATTTGTTAGGTGCCTGGGAAAAAAAAGGACAAATTGTTACAAGAATTTCTTATTCTACATGCATAGATGATACAAAGCTTAAGAATTTCAAATCCATTCTCCAGAGCAGTCAAGAGGAAATAATTTGTAGAGATACCAAAGGCAAAAACACTGAAAATGTAGACACATATAAATGGCACATTTACACAATAAACAAAATAATGACAAATTTCTGAAACAAATTTAAGACAACTTTATCCCAAAAACTTTCAATAAATTCTTCACCTTAAATCACAAGATTGATTGATTATGTATTGTTTAATGTCCCACTCGAGAATTTTTCACTCACATGGAGACGTCTAAATCACAAGGCTGTTGTTGGTTATGTTGTAGCACTACATTTTATAAACATAGAATTATATTTCCACCTCTGTGGTACATTAAAGATCGTAGTCATCACTGTGGTTTAGAATATTAATTGTGCAACACCTCATCTGCATCACTCAAAAATGGGGATTTAACTTTATATTACAGTTGTTGAGTGTACACACACATTCTAAGCCTTATCGAATCGGATCACACTTCTTCCATACAAAAAGATTATAAAAATCAAATGCAAACTCAACACACATAATTACTCTAAACTGCAAATCTCTAACAGACAACAGATTCTCATCAGTATCTCTAACATATTAGACATTCTTATTGATATCTCTAACAGATTAGACATTCTTATTGATATCTCTAACATATTAGACATTCTTATTGATATCTCTAACATATTAGATATTCTTATTGATATCTCTAACAGATTAGATATTCTTATTGATATCTCTAACATATTAGACATTCTTATTGATATCTCTAACAGATTAGATATTCTTACTGATATCTCTAACATATTAGACATTCTTACTGATATCTTTAACAGATTAGATATTCTTACTGATATCTCTAACAGTACAAAATGGATCTTTTAATCAAAATTTAACTTTTTAATCCAGAGGCAGTGATTACACCATGGTTACCTTAGTGTCCTGGATAAAGGATGATTGCACTTGATGTCATAAACTGACCCTAGTTGATTGCCAATACCTGTTCACTTTCATTTTATCATTATCTAAATTCAAATTTTCATAAATCCTACAGTTACATGTATTTTCTACATTCCCCAAAGTGATTGCACAGCTAAATAACATTAGAGAAATTAACACTGTATAATACATGACACCTGAGACTGCTGTGATCTTGCCTCATCTTTATATGTAATTATGATACTTTAGAATGTTGCAACAGACTTTCCTAGCTGGATATTGATGCTGTTGAGCTGAACTGGAGAGGGTTAGCTACAGAGGCCTACTGTGGTACAGTTGTATAAGGTTTCGGTGGCAAAAGCCCTAATAAAGCACTGTGTACAATAAAGTGTTCTTGGTACATACTTACGTCCAACCACACTTACCGAAGTCTGAAGCAGGCAAAACGGCATCAAAAAGAAAACACAGCAAATAAGCAATAAATAAATATATAAAATAAACATTAGGCCCATGGGCCACATTGCTCACACAAGCAGTTGCATTCTCATCAAAAGGCATGTAGACTTTTAAATTAATTTGATGTGCTGTATCATCATGGTTCTTGAATAGGAGATTTTTTAAAGAATTTCCCCATATAATCCATGTAATTCTAGCCCACCCTTAGTCTCATGGGTTAACTGCATCCCATACTTACTATAACTACAGGTAAATTATTTGCATTGGGCACCATTTTTGGGTTGAGAGATTCAATATTCTTACACTTAAATACAATTAGTCATTTATTTACCCTTATAGCATATTCCGACTACATAGCACCTGGGTGAATCCCAACCTTACTTTCTAGTAACTAAATCTACTGGGAATTTTGGAATCTAATTTTGGGAAAAAGGAAGTTTTCCTATTAGAAATAGGGCTGAAAATTTGGACCCAAACAGGTCAATGGAAAATCTCTGAATATAGATGAAAATTTAAAGAAAGTCTGTTCCCTCAGTAATACTACAGAATACATACATTGAAAATAATATTTATAAATTGTATTTAATGAGAGAAGAAAACACAGTGCGTTCTCTTTCTGTTGTTCAATACTTCGACATTTCAGAACAGGATGACTTACATTTTTCTCAGAACATGGGAAATCGAACAGTTTTACGAAGCCGAAGTCGTCACCCGTGGCAAGTGCTGTACCCAGGTGTGACAAGTGAGTGCAATTAACGTCTGCATTACTGGAGTCCTTTGGCCAGATTCCAACCACCTCCTTCCCTAACACACTGAAAAAAATCAAACCATTTACACATACAATCAGCATAACATTAAAGGACATGGTTACAAGGCTTTATATAGCATTTCCTAAATTCATACATCAGCATGTACGTAATTAAAAAATTTTTCTGTCACTATAAAGTGTCATATTTCCTTCCTCACATTTTTATTGAATGATAATTAATAGCAAACTTTCCCATTTAATACTGAAGCCTTGGTGAACATACTAAGACAGAGAAAAAATAAGACATACCTTGTCCATGAAGCCCATGTGATGCTTTCAATGATTTTCTGATCTTCTATGATTTTCCCACTGGGTACCTCAAATATCTGGTGTATGTATGCACCTGTGCTCACCTATTAAATATGAATAGAATTCTACTGAAAAATTGAAGAAACTAGTCGAGCATATACTCAGTCGGCTTTGTGATTTTTATTATTGTGTGTGTGTGTATCAATATATATCAATTCCCAGTGCTTTACACAAGTGTATTAGTGTATTGGATAGATGGCAAGAAAGAATTCATCATCAGTTCGCCTTTGTACTGTATCAGTGGGTAGATCACCTGACCAGTAACTGTATAGGGTTCAAATCCCAGATTTTGTAAATGCTTTACACTCACTGTTTAGTTTTGTGAGAGACTTACTCTGATGAACTTGCTGTCGGCAGAGAAATCCATCTGGATGACAAAGCTGGGGATGCCCTTACAGTAGCCACTCCTATGAAGGGCGGGGCCAGAGGTCAGATCATAGAAATCCACACAATTTTCCTCGGATCCCACAGCTAGCTGCTTCTTATCCGGACTAAATCTACAAAAACAAAGTGAGTTAGAAGTCTCAACTACACTTTCTTTGTATATTTCAACCTCAGTATCTCAAACTCTCAAACACCTGTATCTCCGTGTTTTTTCTCGGCACTAACAACTTCAAGATAACAAAGCTTGTCTGTATCTCATGAAATACGCTACAACATATCTTCGTTGTATTTGTGGCATTCTAATTTTTATGAAACAAAAATCTATAAAAAACAGTCACTCTATAACTCGAAAATCAACACAGCACCCACAAAAAAAATAAAAATCAAGAAAATTGAACCCTATGGAGCACAGTACATACAATGTATATTTGATATTACTTACCCATGGAGCACAGTACACACAATGTATATTTGATATTACTTACCCATGGAGCACAGTACACACAATGTATATTTGATATTACTTACCCATGGAGCACAGTACACACAATGTATATTTGATATTACTTACCCATGGAGCACAGTACACACAATGTATATTTGATATTACTTACCCATGGAGCACAGTACACACAATGTATATTTGATATTACTTACCCATGGAGCACAGTACACACAATGTATATTTGATGTCACCTATGCAGCACAGTACATACAGTGTATATTTGATGTTACTTACCTAATATCATTAATTGCTCCTGATCTGTCTCGTCTTTTTCCAAGTAACTTTAAGTCATTGGTAGAGAATACCAGGAATTCTCCGTTTTTACAGCCGACTGCAATCAATTCACCATCCAGACTGAAGGCCACGGAGCGAGCAGCACTGACTGACAGCTTACCAACTAACGACTGAAAGGGTCACATGACCTTGTTTTACTTAGTGTTATTGCATCATCATTTCGAATGCCTGTACCTGTATAAAACTTGTGCAAGATTTTCAAAGAAGACTATTTCAAGAGATTTTTCAATGTCATGATTAAATAATTAAATCATGATGATTATGTTTAATAATTAAATTATTCCTCAACTCAATTTTTTTTTAATAACAAAGAATTACGGTGGAATCTTTTAAATTCCTGAAAGCTAATTTTCATGGATCATCAGTACTTTAATATTTTGTTGGGATGTAATTTCATTAATATGGTTTCTGTATCCTGAATCAGCTAAACTATATATTTTGTTGAGGTTCTAACTCCTGGGTATCCATGAAAGTTGAGCCCCTATGTTCATTATTATGATGAGTGCATGTACAATATATAAGATCACTATGGCTTATACCTTATTAGCTAGGTCCCAGATTCGCACAGACCCATCGAAGCTACCTGTGACAAACCTGGAAACCAGGGGGTGAGTGTCTAACCCCCACACCTCCCCTTCCCCATGACCTGCCACCAGGACTTGGACGGCTGCGTTCTTCTCTGTAATCTCCAGGACGGTGTTATCCTTTGTTCCAACCAGAATCTTACCCTGAAATAATGAAAGGGTTTATCTCTGATGGATTCACGACCAAAAAAAACCAAAAAACCCCGAGTTGCCAAACTTAAGCTCTAGTTTCTGAGAATTACAGCTGCCACTTGAGCTCTGTATCTACTACTTGATTTCCCCGTTTGTCCAACAACACTATTTTTCTGACAACTCAAATATATCTTGTGGACAGGTTTTTAAGTGGCTAATAATAATCAGTGACATTTACAGATTTCTGAGATTACAAGGTCAGCATGGGGTTAAATGGAGGCCATAATTGTTGATATGACTCGTCTTCAGAGTCCTGACTATCTGATTTCAAGTTTATACAATATACAGTAAAACACGCCTATAACAAATTATTGTATTGTGAAATGATATGTATTCCTTTATGAGAGAAAAATAATAAAAATTGTATTAGATATAACAAAATTTAGTCACAATGAACAATTTTTCACTGGCCCTGGAGGTTCACTATTATGTGTTTTACGGTATAATGAAGTTTGGTTATAATGAACTGTTTTTGCTGGCCCTGGAGGTTCACTATAACTGTGTTTTACGGTATAATGAAGTTTGGTTATAATGAACTATATTTTTCTGGCCCTGTATGTTCCGTATAACTGTGTTTTACTGTATAATGAAGTTTGGTTATAATGAACAGTTTTCAGCTGGCCCTGGAGGTTCACCACAACCATATTTTACAATAATAAAAAAAAAGATGTATGAGATATACTTAATGCTGAAGATGTCTAAAATAATTCCTTGAAGAGGCATTCATATTTTGTGCCATTCAGAATACATCACACAAGTCTGACAAGGACACAAACTCACCTTGGTCCTGCAGACCGATTTAACGACGTCAATCTTGTTCCCCGTTTCAGTCAGAGGAAATGCCCTGCGCCTCAACATTTCCTGATCCCACACCTTCACAGGGCCGTTGTCTTTACTTCTGTAACAAAAAGCTTAAAAAATTAGAAGGACATAGGCATTGTTAAACATATATCTCATCCAAAGACGAGTGAAAAAAATCTAAAATATTCTTTGTCCTTATAAAATTTGTACTCAGTGGATTAAAGCTGTAGGCTGGTAATCTGTACTCAGTGGATTAAAGCTCTCAACTGGTAATTTGTACTCAGTGGATAAAGCTGTAGGCTGGTAATCTGAACTCTGTGGATTAAAGCTCTCAACTGGTAATCTGAACTATGTGGATTAAAGTTGTAGATTGGTAATCTGTACTCAGTGGATAAAGCTCTAGACTGGTAATTTGTACTCAGTGGATAAACCTCTATAATTTGGCAATCTGAACTCTGTGGCTTAAAGCTCTAGGCTGGTAATCTGTAGTCTGTGCGCTTAGATTCCACTAAAGTAATGATCTCTTGATGACTTTTCACTAGAATTACAATTTTCGCTACAGAAGGTAAAATATTACACCTATCCTACAGTTTTCATTCCTGATAATTTGATCAGTGTATTGTACCTCTTTCTTTTCCTACTGTCCATGTTGTAACATATATTCATCTTATCTTTCCCCCCCAAATTCAAACATTTTTCTAAGGGTATACCCACAAAATACTTGCGTAAAAAATATAATATTTAATGAAAGTGATTTGTTTCCCTAGAGGTCTGCAGATACGTACGATCCCTCCTTTCCTCCTGTGACGATGAAACCGTCTCTGAGGGTTGTGAACATGCTGAACACTGGACCATTGTGGGCTTTTGGTACTAAGCGTGTGAGCGTAGTGTCCTTCCACACATAAACGTCCCCGTTCATGGCCCCAGTGAAGGTCACATTGTTCTACCAAAAACAACATTACTTCTTAATATACTCTACTCAGAATTTTTATCAGAGAAAAAGTATTAAGGTTAGTCATCAAATGTTCAATGAGGTGAAATATGAGGAATCCTTTACAAAAAATCAATATAACAGATGAAATTTATTACATTTGAGCAACCTACAATGTCCATTTCATTAGACATGTGCTTGATTGGAAATTTAGTTCATCAAAACGCATCCACTGCATTTCTGCTGAAATTTGACAAAGTTGTCATGTATATCAACCACATTGTATGAAAAAGTATACTTACAGCTCCAAATGCCAACGACAGCATGGTCTGCATAGTCCTCTTTTGAGTTCCCGTCCCTGCATCAGTTAGAATCCCCCGTTTGCCCACCAGCTCACTGCCAGCCACTGTCCAAAACTTGACATGTTTCACCCCCACAGACACAAACTGACTGTCAGAGTCTGGACGGAACTCTGCTCGGAAAATTCGCTGGATATGGCCAGGGACACTTGCAACTTTTACACCTACAAATTCAGATGTATTGATCTGTGTTAATGAAATGCTTTGTATCATGAATGTAGACACACATGTATATGTAGGCTAAATAAATCTGGAAAGAAGATGAATACTGATGCCCTTGAATGGTAGCAAAATAATTCTGGTACCAAAGGAAAGGTCTTGTCAAAAGGAATATACATGTGAAATATGAAAGCCCTCTTTCTACGCAATCAAAAGTTATGGCCAAGATTAAAAGTTTATCAAAAGTGCAGGTCAAACTCAAAGGTCAAGAGGTGAAAGGTTCTGGTATCAAATGAGAGGTCTTGTCACTAGGAATAAACACATAAACAAAAGGCCCACAGGCCTTAATGCTCACCTGAGTATTAGTTAAAAATGTATCACTAGTCCCAAGGGCTATGGAATCTAGAAAAAAATTTCTTGTTCATATGGGTTGTCCCAAAGTCGTAGACAATGTTAATAGCTTTTTTATTTCGCGTCAAATTCAAGAGATTTTTTACATGACAAAACATTTACTTATTTTACATTTAAATATAAATTTTGAAATCGATAACAAAAGAGATAAATAAGCTATTATAGAATAAAATGTAATATATGTGCATTGTTGGCGCATGTACAAAATTCCGAGATATTTTCTTTGTACCACTCAGTGAGATGAAAACAAATAGTTTAATATTCAATGAATCATATTCAAATTTATATCAATAGAATCAGTGATGTTTTCCACATAATATACTGGTTTTACAACCCTACAACATCATAAACAACAGAGAAATGATGTAATTTTAAAACGCATCCGAAATAAGAGATGCGCAAAATGACGACGTTAATGACTTTGTCGGAGCACCGAAATATTATAAAATACTAGGTAGATTGTGGATTGATCCCCAATCAAACAAAACAAGAGATGGAAATGACACAAGATCACAGGAATGTCAGTAAAGCCCTTGTTTTTAAATGGCACAAAAGATATTTGGATGGAATGATGAAAGTTGGGAGGGCCGAAAAAAGAAAATAATGATGGTGAAAGTCTGACGGTCAAGGCCGTCATTGATGAAGATCATCGTCAGACCATCTGGGGTGTAGCAGAAAGACTGCAGATCAGAAAATCAGAGGTTCACAGAATTCTCTCAGACGATCTTGGTATGTAAAGAGTTTCAGCTAGATGGGTGCCACGTCTGCTTACTGATAAAGAAATGCACAGACGGGTAAGGTTATCCCAGTTATTTATTGCGAAACATCGAAAGGATCCACATTTTCTCAAAGGAATTATCACAATGGACGAAACCTGGCTTCATTATTACGAACCAGAATCAAAAGCACAGTTCAGTGTATGGAAAACTTCCGGATCACCAACCCCTAAGAAGGCAAATTCTGTCAAATCTATGAGAAAAATCATGTACATGATATTTATGGACAGACAAGGGATCGTGCTAAGTCATGCTGTGCAAGGGAGAACTGTGAACTCGAAATACTATTCCAAGGTGGTTCGTCGTCATTTGCTTCATGTGATAAGAAAGAAATGACCAGATCTAAGGGATCACATTGAAAATATTATTTATCATCATAACAACACCCCTGCTCATACGTCACCTGAAACAGATTTAGAACTCGGAGTCATCGAGTTTCAGAGACTCCAAAATCCACCCTACTCTCCAGACTTAGCACCACTTGATTTCCCCTATTTTCCACTTCTGAAGACCAGCTTAAGGGGACAAAAATTTGTACCGGAAGGAGAAATTAGAGTAGCAGTGAGGAATTTTAACTTATCTCTAAATCAGGAGTGGTTGAGTGTGTGTTTGACAAGTGGATAAAATGCCATGAAAAATGCATTGTGCACAGAGGCCAGTACTTTGAAAAAGAAAACTGATAAGGTCATGTGAAACGGTTTTGACGTTTGAATTTGTGCGCCGACACCCATGGGTATATGTTCTGTATTTATGTCCTATATCATAATGAAAAGAGATATTTTGATGAAATTTTGCACATAGATGCACAAAATTGTGCTTTTAACTAACAAAAGAAAATAAATATTTTTTTCTAACAAATAACTGAGTTATTAACATTGTCTTCGACTTTTTGGGACAACCTTCGTATATCCATGCTAAATTCTAATATTCGGCAACAGTATAAAACAAGATGTGTTCTTAAAACTTAAATGCCATCAAAAGTACCTATACTGATGAAAAACTTTACATAATATATGTAATATTAACACAATACGACTAATTTTGACTTGTCATTGAGTCAAAACCCTGGGGTTGCGAAATTCACAATTTTAGGAAAGAAGTCTCTCAAATCTACTACCTACTCCTTCTAAATAGTTTCAATTTCGTATCAGTAGCATTAAAGAAGATATTATTTAATTATTTTACACATAAACACTATATACTAAATTTGCCCCACCTTGGCGTCCAGGGGAGCATGAAAATTTACAATTTTGGTAGAGACCTTCCTGCTCTACATCACTATGTATTTAGTTTTGCTTACAGATGTGCAGTTATAGAGAAGATTTTTGAAAATTTGTCAATTTTTGGCAGTTTTTGCTCCGCCTCTATGGCCCGTGGGTGTAGGAGTCTTGAAATTTAAAATTATGAAATTTTAAAATTATGTCACCCTTGTCCTAAAGATGCTTTATACCAAAATTGGAAAGAATTGCAATACTAGTCATCAAGAAGAAGTTAGAAATGTTCAATTCTTAATACATTTAATCACTGATCATTTTAGTCCCACCCTGATACCAAAAACCCTACCCCTGGCGTCGTGAAATATACAATGTTGGTAGAGAGCTACCTGCTCGTTCTAAATATTCATTTAGCATCAATTTCGTATCAGTAGCATTAAAGAGGATGCTTTTTTAAAAATATTTTATACATAAACACTATGTAACAAGTTAAGCCCTGCCCCCAAGTCAGGACATGTACCTCTGGGGGTATGAAATTTACAATTTTGGTAGAGACATTCCTGTCTACATCACAATGAATTTAACTTTTCTTACAAATGTGTGGCTGTAGGGAAAAAGAAGTTTAAAAATTGGTCAATTTTTGACACTTTTTGCCTTGACCCTAAGGCCCCAAGGGTGCAGGAGTCCTAAAATTTACAATTCTTAAAAATGTTCAATCATTAACGCAAGATGAACACAGACCAATTGCAATAGGTCTCTCAAGTTTACTCAGGTAACCTAAACTCAGATGACCTAAATTCATGAATGAAAGCCCTAGCTGTTTAAAGGTTATGGCGAAGGTTAAAGTTTTTCAAAAGTAGGTCAAATTTCAAGGTCAAGAGGTAAAAGTTTTGGTACCAAGAGAAAGGCCTTGTCAAAAGGAACATACATGTGAAATATGATGTAGTAGTTATTTCCTGTTGATTTCCATTGATTATGATTACCTTCTTGCCACCTCCACACAGCAATCTGATGATCATCAGCCAAGTCTACAGACACTATATATTTCCCGCTACACGAGAAATCCACAGAACACACCCCTCTAGAGTGACCTCCCCTTAGAATAGACCTAGTCTCCTTGGTGGCAGCATCCCAGACATGAATGGACGGGGGATTTCCAATCTGACCAGAGGCTACAATGTTCTTAAACTTGCTATGCTGATTGGCTGCTAAACATATGATGTCATCTGTGTGCTCTAAGTAGAAACTTTGATTTCCTACAAAGTAAAATTATCAAACAACTGTCATATTGTTGACTGTTCATTGAAATATTGTTTCTTTAAGATTTGTTTAATGTTCATTTTACAATGAATTGAAATGATCGATGAACTTTTACATCTGAAAAAACACTGTCTGCCAGGCAACAGAACAAATGGCACTCAATTCAGTTTAAACCACCATGAAACCAAATATTCCATAAAATCATGAAACTATGCAAATGGAAATTACACAAGCTGTAAATGTAACATACACATACCGTTTCATCTATCATTTTATATTTACATTTCCAATGTTTTTGTCTTTTATAACTTTACAAATTGTTAATGATAGCCATTTCCTCGTAACTGTGTTGCAATTGTGAATAATGCATGTATGAATCTTGATAAACAGAGTATGTCTATTTTAATGGCTGGAAATTCCACCAAAATGAAATAGAATGTAAATATATAAAAAATACCACTTTTTGAAAATATAGGTGGGTATGAATGTCAGCATACTTCATGAACGCTAATGTGTCAGCGTGAAGAGTTGCAGTTCATACCCTGATGTATATTTGGAAAATGAAATTTATTTCTTAAATGTATGAAAGTTCAAAGATGACACAGAAGGCAGACATTTTGTTACCTGTAGACAGACATTTTGTTTCCTGTAGACAGACATTTTGTTACCTGTAGACAGACATTTTGTTACCTGTAGACAGACAGACATTTTGTTACCTGTAGACAGATTCTGAACAATTCCTGCTCCTGCAGCGTGGAACACAATGTCAGCTCCATCGTTGATGTAGTGTAAATTATTTCTGGAGTCAAAACCTCTGTAGCCATGGATATACTCCAACTTTAAATCCTGTGGAGGATACATGGAAAACTAATGATCAAAGAGGATGTGTGTAAATAGTTACATAAATCAATGTTTATAATTAATTTATAGTGAATTAGTTGCATAATGTTGATTCCGTATTAATACAAGTACTTAATATCTAGAAATTAACTCACACACGTCAAATTGTAAGAATGTGAATTCAAGAATTTTTGCGTATATTTCAGCAATATAAAAAGAAAAGTTGGTATTTTATTTCGTGTGCAGTTTTTACATATATTTCAGCAAACAAAAAGAAAAGTGAATATTTCATTTTGCATGTGGTGCTTCTCACTAATTTACATGATATTAAATTTGTCACATGTATTTGGAAATGTACAGTATACAAGTACTTGCTTATTGAAGTGTGGATGGGTAAACATAATAGTAGCTCAGTCTATATCAGACTTACAATGATGGGGGTGATCTTCTTGCGTTCAGGGTCGGCATCGTACATACAATGATGGGGGTGATCTTGTGTATAAAGTCGGTGTCAGACGGGGGTGATCTTCTTGTGTTAAGAGTTGGTATCAGACATACATTGACGGGGGTGATCTTGTGTTAAGAGTTGGTATCAGACTTACATTTACGGGGGGTGATCTTGTGTATAGAGTTGGTATCAGACTTACATGACGGGGGTGATCTTGTGTATAGAGTCGGTGTCAGACGGGGGTGATCTTCTTGTGTTAAGAGTTGGTATCAGACATACATTGACGGGGGTGATCTTGTGTTAAGAGTTGGTATCAGACTTACATTTACGGGGGGTGATCTTGTGTATAGAGTTGGTATCAGACTTACATGACGGGGGTGATCTTGTGTATAGAGTCGGTATCAGACTTACAATGACGAGGGTGATCTTGTGTGTAGAGTCGGTATCAGACTTACATTGACGGGGGTGATCTTGTGTATAGAGTCGGTATCAGACTTACACTGACGGGGGTGATCTTGTGTATAGAGTTGGTATCAGACTTACATGACGGGGGTGATCTTGTGTATAGAGTCGGTGTCAGACGGGGGTGATCTTCTTGTGTTAAGAGTTGGTATCAGACATACATTGACGGGGGTGATCTTGTGTTAAGAGTTGGTATCAGACTTACATTTACGGGGGGTGATCTTGTGTATAGAGTCGGTATCAGACTTACATGACGGGGGTGATCTTGTGTATAGAGTCGGTATCAGACTTACAATGACGAGGGTGATCTTGTGTGTAGAGTCGGTATCAGACTTACATTGACGGGGGTGATCTTGTGTATAGAGTCGGTATCAGACTTACACTGACGGGGGTGATCTTGTGTATAGAGTCGGTATCAGACTTACATTGACGGGGGGTGATCTTGTGTTAAGAGTTGGTATCAGACTTACAATGACGGGAGTGATCTTGTGTATAGAGTCGGTATCAGACTTACAATGAAGGGGGTGATCTTGCATTAAGAGTCGGTATCAGACTTACAATGACGGGGGTGACCTTGTGTTAAGAGTTGGTATCAGACTTACATTTACGGGGGGTGATCTTGTGTATAGAGTCGGTATCAGACTTACAATGACGGGGGTGATCTTGTGTATAGAGTCGCTATCAGACTTACATTGACAGGGGGTGATCTTGTGTATAGAGTCGGTATCAGACTTACAATGACGGGAGTGATCTTGTGTATAGAGTTGGTATCAGACTTACATTGACGGGGGTGATCTTGTGTTAAGAGTTGGTATCAGACTTACAATGACGGGGGTGATCTTGTGTATAGAGTCGGTATCAGACTTACATTGACGGGGGTGATCTTGTGTTAAGAGTTGGTATCAGACTTACATTTACGGGGGGTGATCTTGTGTATAGAGTCGGTATCAGACTTACATTGACGGGGGTGATCTTCTTGCGTTTAGAACCGGTGGTGGGAATTTCTGCTCGCTGCACTTTGGGAGGAACTGGTGCATTTCTACTGACACTGGGTCTGTCAAATCAAATTACAGCAAAATAAATATATAATCACATTGCCTTGTAGCTTGAACAAAATTCATAAAAAGGTTATGTTCATAAATTCTGCCTCCCACTGTGATGGGGAATTTCATTACTTACTTCTCAACCTCTGCATGTTCCTGTAGGTGTGGTTTTGTGCCTTCCTTCTCCCTGATTGGGTTAATGTATATTTTGGTGTTGTAATCGATGTTCTTCTCACGTTCAACATCACTGTCGTAGCCTGATCATTAACAAATAAAGAATATCACATCACTGTCGTAGCCTGATCATTAATAAATAATATCACATCACTGTCGTAGTCTGATCATTAACAAATAAAGAATATCAACACCTATACAACACACAAAGACTTATCTCATACACTGATACTTGTTTTTAAATTATGTTTAATTTTCTCTGGATAATGGCGACTCTGATTCTGATACACAAAGAGTGCAGTCAGCAGCTTTAGGTGAACAAGGCCAGTAAAAGTAGATTTCTTATTTTATGTGAGTACTTACATTATAAAATGATGTAGACGTCAAAAGGCAAGAACATAAATCTGTATGTAGTCTCTTAATCAAGAACTTTTACTTGTGTTTGAGCAATATGAAAATAAAGCAATTAATTTTATTATGTGAGTGATGGTTCTCACTAAATTACACAAACATGAATTCATTGTTTTTGTTGTTTGTTTGTTTTATGTCCCGTCGAGAATTGAATTCATTGTGTTTGTTGTTTGTTTGTTTTACGTCCCGTCGAGAATTGAATTCATTGTGTTTGTTGTTTGTTTGCTTAATGTCCCGTTAAGAATTTTTCACTCATATTGAGACATCACCAGCTGTAGGTGAAGTACCACAAAGCGAACGCCTTAACCACTGAGCTACCGTGACCGGATTATAATTCCTTGTATATATTCAAGAATCTTCAGAATACATGTAAAGTGAATTCAACAGCAATAGTCACATGACCAGTAATACACATGTCATGGGTACACACTATAGTACTGCATGTATATTCTGCTGATATACAAAGAAATAACAAAACTGTGTGTTTACGTCTCTACTTTGCACACAACAGAATGACTCAAGCTCTACCAGACACAAAGAAACAGCAGCCTTCTCTTCCTGCTATTAGTCTACGTTACCTCCTTCTTCCTCTGAGTCTGTGTCCGAGTCGTCACTTTCACCACACGCTGTATTTCTGTCTGCCGCTGAGCCACACTGCCACACCATTACTGCTGTGTCAGCACCGCCGGCTGACACCAGGAGCTTGTCATCAGCGGACCACCGTACATTGGTTACATGGGCCGAGTGGCCTACATATCGCTTGTGTTTGGCAAACTTTCCCTAAAATTAAAAATAAAACCCAGCATATTACTCATGAGATACCTCCATTTCAAGGCACAAATGTGATTCTGAACAGGAAAAAGTTACAACTGCACAGTGCCATTAATAAATGTCACACAGAGAGCAATATGTTACAGTCTCTCTGTATACTGATAACAGCTATTTCATGGATACTTTTTAGAAACTTTCAAAACACAACCTCCAATAAACTGTCCATGAGGACCAACCTTCACTGGATATTGAAACAGCTTGACAAATCCAAAGTCATCTCCAGTGGCCAGCAGCTGTTTATCCTTAGACAGTGATGTGGCATTCACATCAGTGATGTCGCTCTTTGGTGGCCAGACTCCTTCACACGTCTTTCCGAGAACACAGGTCCATGTTGTCCAATCAATTTTCTCAACCTCGGAGTTACTGAGAGTCACTCTCTTACCACGGGGTGCCTCGTAAAATAACTGTTCCTTTGCTCCAGTATTTACCATCAGTAACCTTCCTGTCAAAACAAAACGTATGCACTTTACTCTCATTGACAAAAATACACCTAAACTAAATGTATTTGTATGAAGTATACAGTAAAACACAATTATATTGAACTTCCAGGAGCAGCAATAACCAAAATTTTCTTATTTCAAATAAAATTTTTATTTTCCTCTCATTGGGGAATAAATATTACTTCACAATAAGTACGAATTTGTTTTAAGCACGTTTGTTATAAGCATGCATGCTGCATGTGTGATATCACTTATCTACTTGTTTTGCCTCAGTCCCAGTCCACGTGTGTGATGTCACTAGATTATTAGTTACCTGTTTTGTCCCAGTCCACGTGTGTGATGTCACTAGATTATTAGTTACCCGTTTTGTCCCAGTCCACGTGTGTGATGTCACTAGATTATTAGTTACCCGTTTTGTCCCAGTCGGCGTGTGTGATGTGATGTCACTAGATTTTTAGTTACCTGTTTTGTCCCAGTCCACGTGTGATGTCACTAGATTATTAGTTACCTGTTTTGTCCCAGTCCATGCGTGTGATGTCACTAGATTATTAGTTACCTGTTTTGTCCCAGTCCACGTGTGATGTCACTAGATTATTATTTACCTGTTTTGTCCCAGTCCACGTGTGATGTCACTAGATTATTAGTTACCTGTTTTGTCCCAGTCCACGTGTGATGTCACTAGATTATTAGTTACCTGTTTTGTCCCAGTCGGCGTGTGTGATGTGATGTCACTAGATTTTTAGTTACCTGTTTTGTCCCAGTCCACGTGTGTGATGTCACTAGATTATTAGTTACCCATTTTGTCCTAGTCCACGCGCGTGATGTCACTAGATTATTAGTTACCCGTTTTGTCCCAGTCCACGTGTGTGATGTCACTAGATTATTAGTTACCTGTTTTGTCCCAGTCGGCGTGTGTGATGTGATGTCACTAGATTTTTAGTTACCTGTTTTGTCCCAGTCCATGTGTGTGATGTCACTAGATTATTAGTTACCCGTTTTGTCCTAGTCCACGTGTGTGATGTCACTAGATTATTAGTTACCTGTTTTGTCCCAGTCGGCGTGTGTGATGTGATGTCACTAGATTTTTAGTTACCTGTTTTGTCCCAGTCCACATGTGTGATGTCACTAGATTATTAGTTACCCGTTTTGTCCCAGTCCACGTGTGTGATGTCACTAGATTATTAGTTACCCGTTTTGTTCCAATCCATGTGTGTGATGTCACTAGATTATTAGTTACCCGTTTTGTCCCAGTCGGCGTGTGTGATATCACTAGATTATTAGTTACCTGTTTTGTCCCAGTCCACATATGTGATGTCACTAGATTATTAGTTACCCGTTTTGTCCCAGTCCACGTGAGTGATGTGATGTGATGTCACTAGATTATTAGTTACCTGTTTTGTCCCAGTCCATGTGTGTGATGTCACTAGATTATTAGTTACCCGTTTTGTCCCAGTCCATGCGTGTGATGTCACTAGATTATTAGTTACCTGTTTTGTCCCAGTCCACGTGTGATGTCACTAGATTATTATTTACCTGTTTTGTCCCAGTCCACGTGTGATGTCACTAGATTATTAGTTACCTGTTTTGTCCCAGTCCACGTGTGATGTCACTAGATTATTAGTTACCTGTTTGTCCCAGTCGGCGTGTGTGATGTGATGTCACTAGATTTTTAGTTACCTGTTTTGTCCCAGTCCACGTGTGTGATGTCACTAGATTATTAGTTACCCGTTTTGTCCTAGTCCACGCGCGTGATGTCACTAGATTATTAGTTACCCGTTTTGTCCAAGTCCACGTGTGTGATGTCACTAGATTATTAGTTACCTGTTTTGTCCCAGTCGGCGTGTGTGATGTGATGTCACTAGATTTTTAGTTACCTGTTTTGTCCCAGTCCATGTGTGTGATGTCACTAGATTATTAGTTACCCGTTTTGTCCTAGTCCACGTGTGTGATGTCACTAGATTATTAGTTACCTGTTTTGTCCCAGTCGGCGTGTGTGATGTGATGTCACTAGATTTTTAGTTACCTGTTTTGTCCCAGTCCACGTGTGTGATGTCACTAGATTATTAGTTACCTGTTTTGTCCCAGTCCACGTGTGTGATGTCACTAGATTATTAGTTACCCGTTTTGTTCCAATCCATGTGTGTGATGTCACTAGATTATTAGTTACCTGTTTTGTCCCAGTCCACGTGTGTGATGTCACTAGATTATTAGTTACCTGTTTTGTCCCAGTCCACGTGTGTAATGTCACTAGATTATTAGTTACCCGTTTTGTCCCAGTCGGCGTGTGTGATATCACTAGATTATTAGTTACCTGTTTTGTCCCAGTCCACATATGTGATGTCACTAGATTATTAGTTACCCGTTTTGTCCCAGTCCACGTGAGTGATGTGATGTCACTAGATTATTAGTTACCTGTTTTGTCCCAGTCCATGTGTGTGATGTCACTAGATTATTAGTTACCCGTTTTGTCCTAGTCCATGTGTGTGATGTCACTAGATTATTAGTTACCCGTTTTGTCCCAGTCCACGTGTGTGATGTCACTAGATTATTAGTTACCCGTTTTGTCCCAGTCCACGTGTGTGATGTCACTAGATTATTAGTTACCCGTTTTGTCCCAGTCCACGTGTGTGATGTCACTAGATTATTAGTTACCCGTTTTGTCCCAGTCGGCGTGTGTGATGTGATGTCACTAGATTTTTAGTTACCTGTTTTGTCCCAGTCCACGTGTGATGTCACTAGATTATTAGTTACCTGTTTTGTCCCAGTCCACGTGTGATGTCACTAGATTATTAGTTACCTGTTTTGTCCCAGTCCACGTGTGATGTCACTAGATTATTATTTACCTGTTTTGTCCCAGTCCACGTGTGATGTCACTAGATTATTAGTTACCTGTTTTGTCCCAGTCCACGTGTGATGTCACTAGATTATTAGTTACCCGTTTTGTCCCAGTCCACGTGTGTGATGTGATGTCACTAGATTATTATTTACCCGTTTTGTCCCAGTCCACGTGTGTGATGTCACTAGGTTATTAGTTACCCGTTTTGTCCTAGTCCACGCGTGTGATGTCACTAGATTATTAGTTACCTGTTTTGTCCCAGTCCATGTGTGTGATGTCACTAGATTATTAGTTACCCGTTTTGTCCAAGTCCATGTGTGTGATGTCACTAGATTATTAGTTACCCGTTTTGTCCCAGTCCACGTGTGTGATGTCACTAGATTATTAGTTACCCGTTTTGTCCCAGTCCACGTGTGTGATGTCACTAGATTATTAGTTACCCGTTTTGTCCCAGTCCACGTGTGTGATGTCACTAGATTATTAGTTACCCGTTTTGTCCCAGTCGGCGTGTGTGATGTGATGTCACTAGATTTTTAGTTACCTGTTTTGTCCCAGTCCACGTGTGATGTCACTAGATTATTAGTTACCTGTTTTGTCCCAGTCCACGTGTGATGTCACTAGATTATTAGTTACCTGTTTTGTCCCAGTCGGCGTGTGATGTCACTAGATTATTAGTTACCCGTTTTGTCCCAGTCCACGTGTGTGATGTGATGTCACTAGATTATTATTTACCCGTTTTGTCCCAGTCCACGTGTGTGATGTCACTAGATTATTAGTTACCCGTTTTGTCCTAGTCCACACGTGTGATGTCACTAGATTTTTAGTTACCTGTTTTGTCCCAGTCGGCGTGTGTGATGTGATGTCACTAGATTATTAGTTACCCGTTTTGTCCTAGTCCACGTGCGTGATGTCACTAGATTATTAGTTACCCGTTTTGTCCCAGTCCACGTGTGTGATGTCACTAGATTATTAGTTACCTGTTTTGTCCCAGTCGGCGTGCGTGATGTGATGTCACTAGATTTTTAGTTACCTGTTTTGTCCCAGTCCACGTGTGTGATGTCACTAGATTATTAGTTACCTGTTTTGTCCCAGTCGGCGTGTGTGATGTGATGTCACTAGATTTTTAGTTACCTGTTTTGTCCCAGTCCACGTGTTTGATGTCACTAGATTATTAGTTACCCGTTTTGTCCTAGTCCACGTGTGTGATGTCACTAGATTATTAGTTACCCGTTTTGTCCTAGTCCACGTGTGTGATGTCACTAGATTATTAGTTACCTGTTTTGTCCCAGTCCACGTGTGTGATGTCACTAGATTATTAGTTACCCGTTTTGTTCCAATCCATGTGTGTGATGTCACTAGATTATTAGTTACCCGTTTTGTCCCAGTCGGCGTGTGTGATGTCACTAGATTATTAGTTACCTGTTTTGTCCCGGTCCACATATGTGATGTCACTAGATTAGTAGTTACCTGTTTTGTCCCAGTCCACGTGAGTCATGTGATGTCACTAGATTATTAGTTACCTGTTTTGTCCCAGTCCACGTGTGTGATGTGATGTCACTAGATTATTAGTTACCTGTTTTGTCCCAGTCCATGTGTGTGATGTCACTAGATTATTAGTTACCCGTTTTGTCCCAGTCCATGTGTGTGATGTCACTAGATTATTAGTTACCCGTTTTGTCCCAATCGGCGTGCGTGATGTCACTAGATTATTAGTTACCTGTTTTGTCCCAGTCCACATGTGTGATGTCACTAGATTATTAGTTACCTGTTTTGTCTCAGTCCACGTGTGTGATGTGATGTCACTAGATTATTAGTTACCAGTTTTGTTCCAGTCCATGTGTGTGATGTGATGTCACTAGATTTTTAGTTACCCGTTTTGTCCCAGTCCACGTGTGTGATGTGATGTCACTAGATTATTAGTTACCCGTTTTGTCCCAGTCCACGTGTGTGATGTGATGTCACTAGATTTATAGTTACCCGTTTTGTCCCAGTCCACGTGTGTGATGTCACTAGATTATTAGTTACCCATTTTGTCCCAGTCCACGTGAGTGATGTAGCTGGATGCTGCCTTACAGGTGCCCACTCTCTTCTTACTCAACACATTATAAATATCCACAAAATTGTCATGTGATGCCACAGCTAGATACTTCCCTTCCTCTGAAATTGTAAATCACCATGTGTCATGCTACATAACACCCCGTGGGGATCCGGGTTAGAATAGATCCTAAGTACCCCTTGCTTGTTGTAAGAGGCAACTAAATGGGGCAGTCCTTCGGATGAGACCGCAAAAACCAAGGCCCCATGTCACAGCAGGTGTGGCATATTAAAGATCCCTCCCTGCTCAAAGGCCATAAGCGCCGAACATAGGCCTAAATTTGCAGCCCTTCACCGGCAATGGTGACGTCTCCATATGAGTGAAAAATTCTTGAGCGGGACGTTAAACAATATATAATCAATCAATTAATCACGCTACATAACAAGAGGCTCATAACAACAATACTCAACCATGTAAAAGAAAATCTGGACCCTTTATTTACACAATAACCAAAAGCAAATTTGAATTTAATTTGCACAACACAAAAATGCCATCATATTCACTGTGTAGCTTTGTCTTTAACAAAAGATTTCATGAGATGCCATTTAAAAATTTGTTGTTAGGGACGACCTTCCCTACATATAGATAGGTGACCTTTGAACTCTTAATGCATGCAGGCCATGGCCCATGAAGCATGAACAAATTGAAATCTACACTACATAACATTACTTGCACAGCAACTTAAAAAAAAAAGCTTGTTCATGTGAAAATTTAGGCGATACATGCATGTATACTTTCCTATGTTTTCAATACTAGATCTTTAGAGGCTGCCATGACAACCTTCAATCTGAACTAAACATCTGTTTCGTTGGGTGTACAGAAATCATTTTCCTAAATGACAATGGATTGGAACTCCCTTTGAATATTGGTTGAAATTGGTGAAATGCTTCTGAGATGTTAAAAGTGGACATATTTATGAACCAAATCCTATACAGACAGAATTCATTGATCAGAAAAGATTATCTTGAGCTTCTGGTTCATACAAGCTAACCTGAATCTTTTAAAGAAAAGATGTATCATCTGTGATGACATTAATCAGAGCACATGCAAATGAAAAAAATTCAAAGTTATCTCTCACAGTTACAAAGTACTAGGATGTGAAAGACAATGAACAAAGTAGTCCCTAATATCATTAAACTTAACAGGTGACATAAAAATATTCAATTACAGGTCCACAGTACAAAACTATCAAGCTGAATAATCAGTACCTTACAACTACAATGTCTATACATTTTTCCCAATACACAGCAGTTTCAAACCATATGAACACATTTTTCCACTACATTTAGGTTTCAAACCATATGAACACATTTTTCCACTACATTTAGGTTTCAAACTATGTGAACACATTTTTCCACTACATTTACGTTTCAAACTATTTGAACACATTTTTCCACTACATTTAAGTTTCAAACTATGTGAACACATTTTTCCACTACATTTAAGTTTCAAACTATGTAAACACATTTTTCCACTACATTTAAGTTTCAAACTATGTATACACATTTTTCCAATTCATATAAGTTTTAAATCATTTGAACACATTCATTTTGCATACATATAAATTAAGCATAAAATTAAGATGACTCCTGAGTGTTTATAAACATTGTATGTACAGGATTTCATTTCAACTGTTTACCTGGAGAGAATTTGATGTCTGAGATTTCCTCTTTCCTGTGATGAAAAGAGATGACCTCTTCCATGTTGGCAGCATTCACAACGATAAAACTCCCTGTAAAATGTCAAATTACGCCCCATCAAATCGTAACATTCACAACAATAAAACTCCCTGTAAAATGTCAAATTATACCCCATCAAATCGTAACATTCACAACAATAAAACTCCCTGTAAAATGTCAAATTACACCCCATCAAATTGTAACATTCACAACAAAAAAACTCCCTGTAAAATGTCAAATTATGCCCCATCAAATTGTAACATTCACAACAATAAAACCCTGTAAAATGTCAAATTACGCCCCATCAAATCGTAACATTCACAACAATAAAACTCCCTGTAAAATGTCAAATTACACCCCATCAAATTGCAACATTCACAACAATAAAACTCCCTGTAAAATGTCAAATTACGCCCCATCAAATCGTAACATTCACAACGATAAAACTCCCTGTAAAATGTCAAATTACGCCCATCAAATCGTAACATTCACAACGATAAAACAAATTGTAACATTCACAACAATAAAACTCCCTGTAAAATGTCAAATTACACCCCATCAAATTGTAACATTCACAACAATAAAACTCCCTGTAAAATGTCAAATTACACCCCATCAAATTGTAACATTCACAACGATAAAACTCCCTGTAAAATGTCAAATTACACCCCATCAAATTGTAACATTCACAACAATAAAACTCCCTGTAAAATGTCAAATTACGCCCCATCAAATTGTAACATTCACAATGATAAAACTCCCTGTAAAATGTCAAATTACGCCCCATCAAATTGTAACATTCACAATGATAAAACTCCCTGTAAAATGTCAAATTACGCCCCATCAAATTGTAACATTCACAACGATAAAACTCCCTGTAAAATGTCAAATTATACCCCATCAAATCGTAACATTCACAACAATAAAACTCCCTGTAAAATGTCAAATTACACCCCATCAAATTGTAATATTCACAACAAAAAAACTCCCTGTAAAATGTCAAATTATGCCCCATCAAATTGTAACATTCACAACAATAAAACCCTGTAAAATGTCAAATTACGCCCCATCAAATCGTAACATTCACAACAATAAAACTCCCTGTAAAATGTCAAATTACACCCCATCAAATTGCAACATTCACAACAATAAAACTCCCTGTAAAATGTCAAATTACGCCCCATCAAATCGTAACATTCACAACGATAAAACTCCCTGTAAAATGTCAAATTACGCCCATCAAATCGTAACATTCACAACGATAAAACAAATTGTAACATTCACAACAATAAAACTCCCTGTAAAATGTCAAATTACACCCCATCAAATTGTAACATTCACAACAATAAAACTCCCTGTAAAATGTCAAATTACACCCCATCAAATTGTAACATTCACAACGATAAAACTCCCTGTAAAATGTCAAATTACACCCCATCAAATTGTAACATTCACAACAATAAAACTCCCTGTAAAATGTCAAATTACGCCCCATCAAATCGTAACATTCACAACAATAAAACTCCCTGTAAAATGTCAAATTACGCCCCATCAAATTGTAACATTCACAATGATAAAACTCCCTGTAAAATGTCAAATTACGCCCCATCAAATTGCAACATTCACAACAATAAAACTCCCTGTAAAATGTCAAATTACGCCCCATCAAATTGTAACATTCACAATGATAAAACTCCCTGTAAAATGTCAAATTACACCCCATCAAATTGCAACATTCACAACGATAAAACTCCCTGTAAAATGTCAAATTACACCCCATCAAATCGTAACATTCACAACGATAAAACAAATTGTAACATTCACAACAATAAAACTCCCTGTAAAATGTCAAATTACGCCCCATCAAATTGCAACATTCACAACAATAAAACTCCCTGTAAAATGTCAAATTACGCCCCATCAAATTGTAACATTCACAACGATAAAACTCCCTGTAAAATGTCAAATTATACCCCATCAAATTGTAACAATCCCTAAAACAAAATAACTAAGTCATACAGAGTCAAATTGTAACAATATGAATGAAATTAATCTTTACCTATGATTTTGTGCAGTATACATCACTGAAAAATATGATGCAATGTACTCTTATAATTCTGTATCTTGTATAGTTGACCACTCTGATAAAGTACTGTACATTGAACATATTTAGTATTTTACCATCTTTAAGTCCAACAGCCAGAAATTTTCCATCTGATGAGAAGGCTACACTTCGGCCTGCCTGCTTCAGGATTTTGTAGCTGATCATCTTGTGGTCCGCTCTCAGATCCCACACCCGGAGGGTCTTATCATCACTCACTGTGGCACAAAACTGCTGGGTGGGGTGCATCCCTAATCCCCAAAGCTCTCCCTGCATGTGACCCTACAAAACAGTGAGAAAAAGGTATAGACTCAGTCTTTTATGTTATCCGGTATCTGAAGTGCTTACTTTGGAGAAAAGAAAAAGTACAAGATTTTGCCTATCTAATACTGTGGAATCATTATTGTTAGTGGGGGGGGGGGGGGGGGGGGGGGGGCTCAATGTTCGTGAATTTTGTGGATACCTTTTACCAACGAATTTACATCCCCACGAACTAGTTTTTCTCTATGATAGCATCTACAGTATAATGTTGTATACTTTCAGAATGACATCAACCCTCGAAATTTCATCCTCACGAACTAATAAATATTTGGCTACCCACGAACATTGGCCCCCATGAACATTAATGATTCCACAATATAGCATTTAATACAACTGTTTAATATTACCCTCACATACTGGGAAACACATTATCACATCCACCTAAGTTTCTATTGCTTTGATATCCATGAGAATTTGATTTTTATTCAGTGTGTTACTCAGTAAGAAATTTTCTTATAAATGGTTTTTCTCATAGCATTTAAAAAATACAAATCTTCAGAAATCATAAATGATTGACAACTCCAGATATGAATTGCCTTTGATGTACCTGTGCCAGAAGTGTCATAGGGCCCCCTTTATCCACTTCCAAAACCTCTCCGTTTTTGGTTCCTACAAGGATTTTGCCATGACCTAGAACAATGGCCCTGATTGCAGGTAAATCTGTCATCAGTACTCCCCTAGAGGTCTGTTCAATTCCTGACTTCTTGATGTAGTACTGCTTCAGGCACCGCTCAAACTGATCGTCCCACAGACCGATCATTCCGTCCTTACCCCCCGTCACAAAACCCTGGAGAAAAAAAAAGTTTAGATATTATGCAGTTTAACTTGTGTCTTAAGAATACTTAAAGCATGGCTCGAAGACGTTACATACATTTAAATTGGCCTTAAAGTTGAATCAACTATCATGTCAGGGAAAATTTGAAAATATAACAAGCTTATCATCACCAGTCTTAAAAGCAAAACAAATAAAACAAAAAACCCAACAAAAATACCCCCCCCCCCCAAAATCCCAATAATTTTAAAATTTTAACACTATATAGTTACAAGTAGATGCTCATCCTTTGTGTTTCATAATTATTTGTGTATCAAAACTTCATGGATTTGTCAAAAAAACCCACAATTTTAATGTTCAACATTTCCATGGAATGCTACACAATGTTCTTTCCTTATAAGGAAAAACTGCAAATCATTGATCAAAGATTTCGTGGTCTAGTCCAACAATGAAAACAAGTTAGATTGTTATTGAAAAAAAAATGATGACATCACAGTGCATCTAAAGCAGAGGTATCATCTACCTTCCATGCGGAGAGCTAAAAACTAACTAGGAGCCTCACCTTGTCCAGAGAATGCATGGCAAACAGTGGCCCCTCATGTGCTTTGACCGACTTTTGCAGTGTGGAATCTTTCCAGATGAAAACGTTTCCATCACTTCCACCTGAGAAGCTGACATCTGCTGCCTTGCCGAACGCCACACACAGCATGTCACATGACTTAGACACGTTACCAAAAGTGCCACGTGTAGAAGTAAAACCGCCACCTGATAGAGGGGAATATTGGACACTACTTTAACGACACTTGCTGCAAACAAGCACTGCTTTAAGTTAGCTTTGTCTTATCTAAACATAAACATTTAACATGTACAGACACATAATAGTCAATTTTTGACTGGGTGCCTCTACCGATAAGAAGAAAAAAGAAGACAGTTGAATTCTTTTCTTGCCTGTTTGAGTCCAGAACTTGATGTGTTTTACTCCTACAGTAATCAGCTTATTGGCTTCATATGGATTCCATTTGATAACAAATATCTTATCCTTATGGCCCCTACAAAGTAAATTTAAATTTCATGTGCATACAATTTTTGTACCAGTGCATCTACATACAGATAACTTTCTGGAATATAAATGTAACTGATAGTCAAATATTCCATAACCAGTTTGAATTAGAAACTGGATTTTCTCAAACCCGAGTTTGAAGGGACATGAGGCTTGTCGAGGGTGTCTTGAAAATTTGAAAAATTAAGGGACAAGAGTTTGAGAAAACCGATTATTAACAAGCACACGTTATGAGATCAGTTTCTCCCAAAATAAACTTGCAGGGTTTCTATGTTTTTTTGGGTAAGCGTCTTTTCATCGGCTGATGTCAATGCCATTGAAATGAATTATACTTTTACATGCAATTGCTCTCTATGACCTGTCAAAGTAAAATACACCGGAAAAATCTTTAAAGACAGAAAAATTTATAACGACCAATCAGAATTATTCCAGGTGTTTCACAACAAGTTATATCAACTGTGCTGGAGTGATGAAACAAAGTTGACAATGAGAGAAACATGTATTGTACCATCAGGATTACACGGTTAAATGTGATGATGAAATACCTTGTTGTAGCAAGTTTTTCTCCTTTCCTCCAATCCCAGACAACGATACAATGATTATCATCCAAACCAACAGAGGCCAACTTTTTGCCATCACCTAGTAAGGTAACGGGATAAATCTTTATATTGAACAAATCAGAAACAAAATTACAATAACGAGAGGAAATGTAATGTAACCAGAGTGTAATATATTGTCATATTTCACAGTACAAGGGGGTTTAATGTAACTTTTCTACACTTTTGAAACTGCTGTGGACAGTCGTATTCATTTGTGTAGCTACCTATCCAGTTACTACACTTCTTATCTTACGAAATAAATTCTGACTTAAGAGTTTCATAAGTTCTTACTTAAGATACGATGTTTCTGTTTTATTAAACAAACTGTGCTTTATAAGTAATTAAATATTCAATGATGACAAGGAAATCTGTCTTCATTTTCTCTAAAAATGTCCTGGAATGGCATTAAGACTGCCACCTTTATTTAGATGAAAGAAAACAACTTAAGAAGAAAAATCTTAACTTAGGATAGTCCATAGGCTGTCATAAAGTTACAATGAGTTTTTAAACAGAAGTTAAAAAGTTTAATAATATGGATATTTATCAAAAGTAACTTTAGCCAGGAATACACATACTATGAATAGTTTACACCTGAGAAATCTACATCACAAATTGCAACCACACCTGAAAAATCTATTCATATTGTAATCACACCTGAGAAATCTACATCATATTGTAACCACATTTGAAAAATCTACATCATATTGTAATCACACCTGAGAAATCTACATCATATTGTAACCACATTTGAAAAATCTACATCATATTGTAATCACACCTGAGAAATCTACATCATATTGTATCTACACCTGAGAAATCAACATCACAAATTGCAACCACACCTGAAAAATCTATTCATATTGTAACCACACCTGAGAAATCTACATCATATTGTAACCACACCTGAGAAATCTACATCATATTGTAATCACACCTGAGAAATCTGCATCATATTGTAACCACATTTGAGAAATCTACATCATATTGTAACCACACCTGAGAAATCTACAGCACACACCCCTCTCTGGTGTTGTCCCTTCAATATGGAGGCAGTCTTCATGGTTTCTGCATCCCAAACGTGAACAGCAGGATCACGACCCACCTACAGTGACCAAAGTTTAGTAGGAATTAAAGTCATAGCCAATTTTTTTATTAAACTTAATAAGAATTTTAGGCTGAAAGGAACAATTCTAAAATAAATTAAAAACATACACGTCAAAACAAAACTTTCTCGTAGGAACATTTCTACAAACCTGTCCTGTGGCCACGAGGTCTTTAATGGGGTGGATACACAGACACAGAATGTCATCAGTGTGTTCTGTGTAGAATTTCTGAGTGTGTTTTTCTCTGTTATACACAATACCAGCAGCAGCCACGTGGTATACCACTTCACCACTTTGCGTGTAGAATAAATTGTTACGGCAGTCATAGCCCCGATACCTACAAAATTCAAAAACACATAAATCAGATGTCGGAATGTAACAAAAACCTATGACATCATACACATATAACTAATCAGATGTCGGAATGTAACAAAAACCTATCACATCACTTACATATACATACAGTATCCAATGAGGAGTAAATTCTAATATCAAAATTTCCTAAGTCACACATATCACTTTTCTGTGAAGACCTATACAAATACAACATTCAGATATCATTGCTTGAAATATTTCTGACCAAAACAATGCATTTTCTTTACCCATGAATGAACTGCAGCTTGAGCCCTGCTGTTGGGCCTCTTTTTCGCTTCTGTCCAGTTTGCTGGTCTTCCTTGTTCAGTTTTCGGATCCTGGCAGCATCCTCCTTGTAGATAGCTCTAGAATACACCACTTGTTTCTCTGCCTCTAAATCTGAGTCCATGTCTGCTACATCAGATAAATCTGAGTCACTCTCCTCACTGTTTGAATCCACAAAGCCTGCAAAAAAAAGGATGCATATTCTATCATAAAAAGAGTTTTAATTGTACCAAACTGGAACACTGATTGCAATGACCATGATGCCGTTACATATCACTTTATTGCACACCTGACTGAGGATCTGGATCACTGCTTCCGTCCAGAAGGAATCTCCACTGAAACACGGCGTGATCCGCACCTCCAGTGGAAATTACTTTTGTTTTGTCATGGGAAAATCGGACATTGGTCACATGGGCTGAGTGTCCCACATATTTTCTAAACTTTGCACCTGAAAATTTAGTACATGATACAGATTATGAATATCTGCATTAAGCTGTTCACCTTTAACACTCTTTGCTTTTATGTCCTAACTTATACAATTATTTTCTTGAAATTGTACCGTGTGAATGAATTTTCTAAAAATCGTTACTCATCGGTACCTTTCTTCAAACAAGGAAACTTGAAAAGCTTCACAAGACCAAAATCGTCTCCTGTGACCAGCACTTCCCCTTGGTAATGTGCATCCACGGCATTAACGTCGTTTGTATCAGTGTACTTTTCCCAGATTCCATTGACCTCGTTTCCCAGGACACCGGTAAATGTGTTCCAGTGGATGCTTGATAGTTCCTCCCTGTTCGTAACTTGTTTCCCAGCTGACAAACAATAACAGAAACATCTCCCTAAATATGTGGTACTTATAGAGAAAATATCAAAGAGTAATTAAAGAATATGTCAATAATGCATGTGTACTTATTTAATACAATCTACATTGCAGTTAGATTAGAACTACATAAAGACCATTGGTTTGATCATGCAACCATCTGTATCTGTGTCATATGGTTATGTTGAAGTGAGTTGAAAGTCCCAACATTTTCTTTATGTTAATCTCAATATCTCGAACCCTGGGATACCTCGAAGTTTTTCTCGGTCCCATCAAATTCAAGATATGGACGTTTGACTGTATCTTATATCAAGTATAATTTCTCCCTTGAACTCATAATACACATACAATTTAACATTGAGGAAAGATTGACCAGCATCAGATTTGTGTTGTTCTGACTAAACAAGTGTCAAAATACTGACCTGGCATTTTAAAGAAGAGCCTTTCAGCAGCCCCGCTGTTTGTTTGCAGGTAATTACTATCTTTAGACCAGTCTATGTGAGTGATGAAACTGGAGCTCCCACGACAAGTCCCCAATAATTTATACCGCTGCTCTGTCGAGTAAATGTCCACAAAATTGTCGTTGGAGGCGACGGCCAGGTATTTATTACACGGTGAAAATTTCATCTCGTGTATCACTTCCTTCCTGTCCTTGAGGTGAACAACTTCTGATAAATCTCTGGATAATTATAAATAGCTTATGTGTTTTAAATTCATTTCTTTACAGCTTCTCCTGTACATGTAGATTAAACCATAATAAATGCCTTATGTAAAATTTGAATACTGGCATTTCCTTTTTCTGTTATGAAAGCAATCTACTATTTTTCTTTAACAATTACATTACTGAATGGGATAATCAAAGTTCTTTCTGTTTCCACTTTTCGATTGACCTTGAAAATGTATCCAAACTCAAAAGTGTGCAAAATCAATACTGTTTATTGCTATTTCTCTTCTGATTTTTTTTTTTAATTTCAAATTATGAAACTTCAAGAAATTCTCTCTTTTGCTAGTTGTCTCAAGTTTTATGCATGCAGTATTTAAGAACTTGATAAAAGTGATTTGCTCCATGAAGTCTAAGTCTAATTCATTTGCTGATGCAAAACAAAAAAAATTATCTAACAGTATATACCTGCATTTCTATAAAATCTCAAGAATAATCAAAGCTACACAGACCTGGTTTTTAGAACCAAAAAGGAACCATCAGTAAGACCCAATGCAATATGGTTTCCATCCGCATCGAACGCACAGCTTCTGATCTTTTGATCAGTAGACATCTTGGAGAGAATCTCAAAATTGTTTATATTCCATAATCTGAAATGAATTTGCAAACATATTTAAAGTTCTGAATATTTTTTTTCAAAAGTATTTCATGAATTTTGCTTCTCTCTCAGCTTTAAAAATAGACAACAGATATAGATCACTAAAATACAAGATTCTATAAATTATCATTAAGAGACACAATACTATAATTATATTATGCTCGAATTCATTACTCTGCATTTTAAATACAGAACATATATCACTACTCTTAACATAGTAATACAGGAACAATCAACATATTCTAATAATGTAGGATGTGACACAGTGTAAGAAATTCTTAAGTACAGGATAAAACTTTGGCGCCAAAATGAAATGCCTGAAATTTAAAAAAAAAATCTGAAGCATACAAACTTTGTTCTGAATATTTTTAACAGACATACCGTAAAGTCTGATCATCACTTCCTGTGGCAAAAATAGGCTTCTTCGGATGGATGGCCAAGGCCCACAACTCCCCCTCTGCGTGACCGTCAACAAGGCAGTGTGGCTTGTCCCGATCTCTAACAAGCACTTCAAATATCTGGCTGTCCTGAGTTCCAATCAATACTCTATCCCCTCGCCAACATACACTACGTACTGTTAAACCTGCGTGGAAACAGACACATAGCAAATCTTGTTGATTCACACTTATTTATATGCCTATTGTATTTGTACATCATATGCAAGTGGTGAAACTATTCTGTGATTTCAGTGACTGAAACAGCAAACATTGTGTTCGCTCACTGCGATCACTTCCCTTTTGATATTCAATGCTCTTATGTACATAAATCAGAAAATTTATTTACATGCAGTTTTATCATTCACAGTGTTCAAGGGCAAGGTATTTCTTAAATCCAACTAGCATTGTAATATATGTGCGTGTGTGATTTCCTACTCACCTTTATACCCAGCTGGTGAATTAGCCAAGTTGATGCTGGTGACAGGTTTAAAGTCTGGGTCCCATAATTTGACCGTGCCATCCTTGCCTCCTGTACTATACCCATCCTCTGACACGTCCATTGTATAAATGGCACCCTGTCAACAATCAGTAATTTGGAATATTAGTTTCTAGAGGAAGCCAATGTTAATTTATTTCCTTTCAATCCTTTCAGTCCTCTTGACTTGTTTTAGTCAAAGCAACTTAATGACCCAGTTGTACTCTTGTAGGACTGTTATGTTTTGCTTTACAGTCAGTTTGTTTACTTTTTTAGAATTGATTTAAGACAATAATATCAGGATACATACACAATATATTTGACTTGTTTTGAATGGATTAACCTTCCAAGTCATCTTGTATCATACTTTATATGACATAAATTTGAATAGACTTATTGAATAGACTTGTTGAGTTGACTTATTGAGATGACTTGTTGACCTATTGAGATGACTTATTGAGATGACTTAATGAGAAGACTTATTGAGACGACTTACTTGGTGAGCTGCTGCGATGACTTGACTTAAGTTACTTCCTCTCCAAACATAAACGTCCCCAGCTAATGTACCGGAGTACGTAATATCATCCAATCCGAATGCCAGACACAGGATTGTCTGGATCTCTCCAGTCTTCCCAAACACGCCTTTCTTCGGGGTCAGAGCATTCCCACAGAGAGACCAAAACTTGATGTGCTTTACACCACAGCTGACCAGAGAGTTTTCTGCATGGGGGTTAAACTGGACATCAAAAACCTTTAATAAGAAATTAATGAATTATAGATATGCTATCAAACTAAAATTATTCCTTGATTTTCTTTTTACAATATTTACAGAATTACGAGGTGTGTGTGACTTCACATCTCTGTAAACATGACATGGTGCTGGTAACAAATTCTTCACTTAGAGATTCATAATAGTGAATGTCTGGAGTAACACCTGGAATGATGACTTATAGTGAAAACTGCCTTTACCAGAGCTACCTTTCTGTAAAAGAGACCTAGTCTATCTGAATGTCTGGAGTATGATCTATTTAGTACAAGTAATTACTCTATTTAAATTACTCTATTTCAAAGTCAATGATACCACTTGGAATGATGACTTAATGTCTCTGAATGTCTGGAGTAACACCTGGAATGATGACTTACTCTGTCTGAATGTCCTCTGACAGTGGCCAGGATTTTGCCTCTCCTCCAGTCCCATACATTAATAGTGGAATGTTGGTCCAACCCTACAGACACCACACGCTGAAACATACAACAAAATCCATTAAACACATTTCTGTGATGTAACCTGCATTTCATTTTTTAAATTCTATAACAGAAATTTTTTTTATCTCTACCATAGCTCAAAACTGTCTCTATGTTAAAATAGCTATTACTCGTATCTCTTTCGAAAATTATCACAGATGAATTTTGGTGTACTTTCTTAAATTGCACTCACCCCTCCCTCTTTATCAAATCCCACCGCTGCTACACCATTCTGGTGTCCATCACGGAGAATGGAAACTGTTTCCATGGTAGCCGTATCCCATACACAGATAAACGGGTTTTTCCCTGTCTGTCCAGTGGCAACCATTGTCTTGTCAGGGTGAAGAGCCAAGCTAGATAAAGTACAAACTCAAATATATACATATGATAAAAACACATCACATATCCTCTTACAATAAAATCAATGAACAGGAAAATATCCTCACATTGCTGCCTCTCCTTCTATTAAATCAAGTCATGGAGAGAAAAAAAAGTGAAACAAAACACTATCAAAATAATCAAGACTTTTAAGTGAAATGAATGTCAAGGTTGTTCTTTATTCTGGTAATCTGGTACAGTAGAAGAAATATTGAGGTTCCTTTCTTTGGTATAGGGAGGTAGTCATGAGCAACAATAGAATATCTATAAAACTCCATTCCCACAGAAAGTTAGATCATTAATAATATTGTAGAAAATTTCTTGCTCTCTTTAAAGGAATATCATTTACCCCTTCCCAATGCTGAAAAGTGCCATCTTTGCAAATCTGAACCCGCAGATTTATTTATCAAGGCTAAAAGGCATGACACGAACATTTTAATGCCTGAGCTAACAAAGAAACAAACTCTTTACAGAGACTTTCAAAATGAATGAGATAAAGAAATACAAACTCCTTACAGAGACTTTCAAAATGAATGAGATAAAGAGATACAAACTCCTTACAGAGACTTTCAAAATGAATGAGATAAAGAGATACAAACTCCTTACAGAGATTTTCAAAATGAATGAGATAATAACTCCTTACAGAGATTTTCAAAATGAATGAGATAAAGAGATACAAACTCCTTACAGAGATTTTCAAAATGAATGAGGTTCTGCAGAATATTGGCTCCTGCACTGATTAGTTTTAATTTTTGTCAGAATCCACAAAAATGCTAGTCCTTATAAAGTAGAAAACAGTGAAGAATATGCTATCGTCTATTTAGTTTAAGGTTTGTGTTACGAATTGCTGCAGTAAACAAGTCATTTATGTATAATATATCATACATGCTATTACTGATGGAAATAATAAAACTGAACACAGTGGTTGTTATGTCAATAAGATGAGAGGTTACAATACAATCAAGACATTTACCATTATAATGAATTTCAAAGTATCAAACTTTAATTCTTACTTAGGAATATGATGTAGCTGAATATATTTACTGATTATTAGGACTAATGACATCAATTCATGCTTTTAATTTGATCTGCCCTGAAAGTCTGATGGTTTTGAACATTTTTGTGTATACATGTAATTTTCATTTTAATAATAATATAGTATAGTATAATATGCCTGCCAGTATGGTGTTATGTTGGGTAACAAAGTCAAGGAGCTAGAATGCTAGACTACAGAATGAGAATGCTAGACTTGAGTGAGAATGCTAGACTACAGAGTGAGAATCCTAGAGTGACAGTGTGAGAATGCTAGAGAGACAGTGTAAGAATGCTAGGGAGACAGTGTGAGAATGCTAGTGTGACAGTGTGAGAATGCTAGAGTGACAGTGTGAGAATGCTAGAGTGACAGTGTGAGAATGCTAGAGTGACAGTGTGAGAATGCTAGAGTGACAGTGTGAGAATGCTAGAGTGACAGTGTAAGAATGCTAGGGAGACAGTGTGAGAATGCTAGAGTGACAGTGTGAGAATGCTAGAGTGACAGTGTGAGAATGCTAGAGTGACAGTGTGAGAATGCTAGAGTGACAGTGTGAGAATGCTAGAGTGACAGTGTGAGAATGCTAGTGTGACAGTGTGAGAATGCTAGAGAGACAGTGTGAGAATGCTAGAGAGATAGTGTGAGAATGCTAGAGAGACAGTGTGAGAATGCTAGAGAGACAGTGTGAGAATGCTAGAGTGACAGTGTGAGAATGCTAGAGAGATAGTGAGAGAATGCTAGAGTGACAGTGTGAGAATGCTAGGGAGACAGCGTGAGAATGCTAGAGAGACAGTGTGAGAATGCTAGTGTGACAGTGTGAGAATGCTAGAGTGACAGTGAGAATGCTAGAGTGACAGTGTGAGAATGCTAGAGTGACAGTGTGAGAATGCTAGTGTGACAGTGAGAATGCTAGAAAGACAGAGTGAGAATGCTAGGGAGACAGTGTGAGAATGCTAGAGTGATAGTGAGAGAATGCTAGAATGTGAGAATGCTAGAAAGACAGTGTGAGAATGCTAGAGTGACAGTGTGAGAATGCTAGTGTGACAGTGTGAGAATGCTAGGGAGACAGTGTGAGAATGCTAGAGTGACAGTGCGAGAATGCTAGAGAGACAGTGAGAGAATGCTAGAGTGACAGTGTGAGAATGCTAGGGAGACAGTGTGAGAATGCTAGGGAGACAGTGTGAGAATGCTAGGGAGACAGTGTGAGAATGCTAGAGTGACAGTGTGAGAATGCTAGAGTGACAGTGTGAGAATGCTAGAGAGACAGTGTGAGAATGCTAGAGTGATAGTGAGAGAATGCTAGAGTGTGAGAATGCTAGAGTGTGAGAATGCTAGGGAGACAGTGTGAGAATGCTAGTGTGACAGTGTGAGAATGCTAGAGTGACAGTGTGAGAATGCTAGAGTGTGAGAATGCTAGGGAGACAGTGTGAGAATGCTAGAGTGACAGTGTGAGAATGCTAGAGTGTGAGAATGCTAGAGTGTGAGAATGCTAGGGAGACAGTGTGAGAATGCTAGAGTGACAGTGTGAGAATGCTAGAGTGACAGTGTGAGAATGCTAGAGTGACAGTGTGAGAATGCTAGAGAGACAGTGTGAGAATGCTAGGGAGACAGTGTGAGAATGCTAGTGTGACATGGTCAAAGGAGTGAGATTATTATCACTTTGTGTCCCTCTTATTCTCACTCTTACATTGCTGTCCTAGTGTTCTCACTCCCCTATGCATGACAAAATGACACCGAGGTACATTAGAGCACTGTGTATTACTTTTTGTACACTGACCGCGCACTGCAGCAATAATTCTTTCAAGTTGAGGAAATTCGAATTAGTCACCTGCATTTGATCTCAAAACTGTCAAAATTAATGCATTACACGGATAATGCAAGCATTCATTGACACCCACATCTTAAAATGTAAGGAAAGAATTCTAACCATAAAATATCGTCATCGTGTCCCAGAAAGAACCGTTGTTTATGTTCCCTAGGGTTGTAAACAATCCCAACACCGGCTACAAAATAAGTCACTTCTTTGCTGGAGGTGTAAAATAAATTGTTCCGACATTGATGACCCCTGTAACCGTACACCCATTCCAGTCTGAGCTGGCTCTTGGGTGCAGTTTTAGTCGCCATTCTGAACTGATGCTCAATATAATTTACTGGCGAATCATGCACCAACAGGAATTCACATTTCTAGCGGCCGCGTTTACAGGAGGAATTCCCCCCACGTGACATGACGGACCAATGAAATTATGTACGGAATCTCCCCTCTGAACCATCAAACCCGACAATCTGTTGGCAGCTTTTATTTTTGTCTTTTCTTTCTTTCTTTCTTTTTTTAAATTTTCTTATTTTTGGGTATGCTTATATGTTGTATTCAGTGAAACAGAATGAAATTTTGAACTTTAATCTTCGTTGTTGTTATCATCATTGATCCGTCGAATATATATCTGAAAAATTAATTATTCCCATCATTTCTCTACAATTTTGTTTCTACTTGATTGCGACATACGTACGGAATCTTATAAGGATAGCAGTAGCTTCGGTTATCATTTTGTAACTAAAAATTGTTAAATTCTAATTTTTGACTTGTAATTACAAAATCTCAGTTTGTTATTTATCAAATACTAATTTGTTAAGACGTGCAAGTTACTGATTTGTTGTAACATCAAATTATTAATATCTGTTAGTACAAATCAACAATATGTGACTACAAGTTAACAATTTATAATGAAGGGGTGAGATTGGGTTCAAGGGGATGCCCATGTATAATGAACATGTTGAATCAATATAATGCATTATGTCTCTCTCTGAATATATTTATCATCCACTCTCAATTTTTTGCTACATTTATCATTATAAACCTGTACCTTAAGATTGCATGTTTCTGTTCGGTATTTCAGTTTTTAAATTATTTTTTACAGAGATTGGGGACGGTCATGTTTGGAAATACCTATGATTATTTCTTTGCATCCATATTTTTTTTTTATACAATCTCAAGACAAAGTGGAAAAATCGATTTTTTACGTTACTGTCGCCGCGTTATGTGTAAAGGTTTGAATTAATGTTTTTTCTTTGATTTTAGATTTCCTTTTCCGTACAACTGTTCGGAAACCAGATTTACTGCAGATATCGATATTTAATGAGTACTATTGAACCCGCTCATAGTATAATAGTGAATATATATATATATATATATATATATATATATATATATATAATTTTTCATTACATTTGCTCATTTCGTTAAATTAAATATTTACGTGGTTAACTATATCACATTTTGTCCATTTATACATGTATTTACGTAATGATAAAGCATATCAAGACAAGGTGCTTGTAAAAGGAGCATTAGTTGCCAAAGTCAGGTTTACTGATTGTTGCCATATGACTAAAACAGCTTTACAGTATATAAAAATCACCAAATACATACTAAAATTCATATATCTTGCAATTCTTTGTTGTGATGTTGACATTAAAATTTATTTTCTTTACATACAAACAATGGCCGATACATCGTATGATTAATGCATTCCAGCATTTTAATCACAGTTTAGAATTAAAAAGTCAACAAGTAATACGACAGTAAAGGACGTGCCGTAATGGGAAATGCTGACACGATGTCCACTCAGCAGTTTCATTTTTCGCATAGTATACATTTTATTCAACGTAATAACAACAACAAATAAAAAAAAAAACCCCAAAAAACAAAAAAAAAACAACAACAAAAAAACCAAAAACAAAAACAAAACAAAACAAAAAAAAACCAACCAAAACACAAAAACAAAAAAAAAAAAAACAAAACAAAACAAAAAAAAACTAACAGAACAAAACAAAAACAAAACAAAAAAAAACAAAAAAAAAACAAAACAAAATAATAATAACAATAATAATGTTCAATAAAGCATTATACTCAGATAGTTAATTTATGTACAGGCACTCGTTTCTGTTCCTTTAACACACGCACTGTATAGATTTTTGATAAGAATCAAGGGTCTGTGAATCTATGCCCATTTTCAACATTACAATTATAAATATTAAAGAAACACCACACGTTTAGATTTCCACGAATCAATTTTGCTTTCTTGGATGCTTAGGGATAAGTTGACGCAAAAATATAAAGGTTACAAATATAGCTGACAATAATACACATAGAGAGCTCCACAACGTGATTATATCGGGCCGACAGTGTTCCGACATGCCATCTTCAAAGTCTACAACTATTGCACGGAGCTGTGCTATCTGATTGGTCGTTACCAGGACATGAAAAAAATTATGTCCTTGGCCTATGATATCACATTTTCCGGGAAACAACTTTTCAGGTAAATGGCAACCGAAGAAAAAGGCCTCTAATGCAAAGAAAACAACACAAACTGTTAAGTGGTTCAAAGAAGACATGGAGCACACAATGTTCCCATAACAGTGCCAGTATCTTGGGGCAAATGGCAAAATAACGAGAACAGCTTGAAGTGACATTGATCCCACCTGAAGAACCTTTCTTTTGATACTATACGGGTCTTCACCATACACGACTTTTGCTGTGGAAACACAAGTGAAGTTGATCCACGTCACGACAGTTAGAAGTGGCATGTAATAACTCTGGAGCATGTCATATAGTTGTTGGTCAGAATTAGAGTAAAATGTCATAATACCGGTACCAAATGAATAGATAGATGCACCAATGTAATCTATCAGTATGGCGTGGTAATGGATAGTCGGAGATTTTGAATGAACCAGGTGAACTACAGAACTGCAGAGATTACTAGTCACAGCACAAACGCCGAGAATCAACAGCGGCCATAACCTCTTATTGTTCCAAATATCGTGACTGTCGGAATAGTTTTCAAGGACTGACCACAGTAGGATAGTGCCAATGAGGTGAGTCCAGACATTGACAGTCTCGTTATGAAGTTGGAAGAGGCTGCAGAAATAATACCGCCAGGGCTGATGGATAGGCCTATATCTCGCCAAAATCCCTGGCTCGTGCAAAACAACGGGGATATTAACGGCCTCTGTTGTCGCTGGAAAACACCGGAGATTGCTCATCTTGAATTGAATACAAAGACACCTGACTCAGGTATGATCAGTGGCATTTTATAGTTTGCTTGCAATTGGAGTATCAAAATAACATTGTTATTAAAACATGAATTGCTTTCTGAAAAATTCAATATGTATTTTTGTTAAAGACAAGCTGTTGCCAGACTGGATGTGCTTGATCAAATTAAAACGTATCGTGCACATGTCGTTGTCTTGATGTATCAATAAAGCCCTAATCCGTGAACTTCCATTGTTTTTTTTAATGTTATAGAAGGGCATTCATTCCTTATATTTTGAAATATACAAGTTTTCTTGTCAAGTTAAAAGGCCAGTGCTTTTAGTAAAGTATATTACTGACAAAACAGTGATAAATGTAAGTATTTTATCATATTGTTTAAGTGATATCCTCATCAAACTAGATGCAAAGTCCTAGCTTTTACTAAAGTGCAAATCTAGCATATTCTCTCAAGCCTTAACAGTTTACAATTTCACAAAACCGTCAGAGGAAAAAGAAATGCATATATAGGTATTTATCTCATACGCGTGGTATATATCCAGACACTGGGTAAACTATGGGTCTGTAAAACAACCATTGTATGATGATACGTTCGGTTGTTGTGCCAAAGTAAAACAGACCGTTGTCTTGTGTCAAGTTAAACTAATGACGTAGACAGAGGAAGAAATTCAAAATTAATTGTTAGGAGATAAATAGAACATTTAAAATATTTGCTGGTAAGGCATCTCGAATATATGTACACTTATTCGACTCATCAGATAAATATAGGATCTCCCATGGTTTGTGGTTTGATATTTTAATAATCTCCAATGAGTTGTGTGTGTTTTTAATGGAGTGTAATTTATGGATAGACAGAAGGTAAAAGGATGGCAGAGTAACTCGCATATACACGACGGTGCATGTATATTTACAAACTGAACATGCAAATATATATATTTTTTTTACATTTATGGTTGACATTATTTGATAAAAGTTAATTACAGTTTGTCTGTGACAATACCTACAGTCATTACACCTTAATATATAGTTAAACCCACCAGCAGGCTATGCTTTATCACAGAGACTACAAATTCCTTTTTCTGATAATTTGCAGTAAGAAGTTACACAGATATTTTCCTGCATTTCATTGGTGAAATGTGTATATGTTTTTCAAACTACTGTCGAAAACTATTTATCTAACAGATCACAAAATGTTGATTCACGTCGTCTTCCAAATTAAAACTACAAGTTCTGGAGCCCGCCAGGGATCTTTTTTGAGCCCGTTCTTGTTCTTATTGCACATAGATCACTGCTGTTTTTAACAAATTGTGTAAAACTTTTTTTCTGATGACACTTCTTTGTATATTGTTGTCGGTGGTGATATAATATGATGGTAACAGCCAATCAGTTTTAATTTAGGAATGAAATTTCATTGCGTTGGCAACTTAAAATCACACATATCCATGGAAAGGTACTTATTAAATTAAAATTTTGCATATACTGAAATATACTCTAAACAGGAAATCTCTAATTAATTTTTTTTTCTGGTCTTGAATATGGAAATACAGTGTGGGACAATTGCACAGAAAGGTAATCCAGCTTATTAGAGAACATTTGTGTTTCTGCAGCAACAACAATCACCTCCAGATCAATACTACATGATGAATAGACTGGGGTACCTTATCAACCGAAGGAAAAGTTCATAAACTTATTATTTTATTTTACAAAATAGACTGCTCCACAATATCTCCAAGAACTTTTTATGTCTTACATTTCTCCACAAAAAATCATATCCACTAAGAGACTGTGATGGTGTCTTAAATGTACTCTACCTCAAGTTGAGACTTCATCGTACATGTATATGAATAACTTTCTAACTTTAACAATCAAACCATGGATGTATATATATATATATATATATATATATATATATATATATATATATAGAACCTCCCTACTCTTACGTCATTTATAATCGCCATTAAAACCATATACTACAAACAACTAAATAAACTCCTTAATCACGATAAACGCAAAGAAAGTACAGTGAATCACTGTCATCGCGAACATCCAGGGCCGGCGAAAAACAATTCGTTATAACCAAACTTCGTTACATCCAATTCAATTTTTGTTACTTTCCTCTTGTAGGGGAATAAATATCACTTCGCATTAAGTGTGAATTCGTTAAGCGTGTTCGTTATACGCGTGTTTTCCTGTATTTTGTATTGATTGTTTGTTGTTTTCCGCCACACTCAACAATTTTTCAGTTATCTGGTGGCGTCCAGAGGAAAGAACCCAGATACAATGTACCTGGGAAGAGACCACCGACCTTCCGAAAGTAAACTTGCAAACTTTCTCACATATATCGGCGCGAGCGAGAATCGAACCCGCGCCGACCAGAGGTGAGAGGCCTTGTGATTTTGTTTTGTATTTTGTATTGCCAAATTGAAGAACAATGCTAGTAATTTAAATTTTGACCTACAGGGTAATTTTTTTTTTACGAGATAATGCTATTTGTGATATGTGTGACAATACCCTAGGTGCTTTTCGTCTTTGAAATACGCATAACATTTAATTCAAACTAATCACAATAATACACATTAATGAAGTACGTCATTGATATCAAAATGATTTCCCCGTGTTTTGTTCGACACATTTACATATCTTTTAATATCTAGTTTTTTCGAGTTGATAGAACACTAGTGCATAATCTATCCAGTGCTATAATGCTTACTCCTCCGAGGTGTCAATGCGTCCGTGATTGCCTTAATTACTCTCATTTTCTTTATTATGATCATAATTATTTTGATCACTGTGCATTATCTTCACTTTTTTATCGTGTGTGTCTATAATGATAATAATAATGACAGCAACAACAACTTTTTTATTATTATTTTATTTCGAGATAATTTATAACATTATCGTTGGAAACTCACTATTAATTTCAATCACAAATTATCTCTACAAATTGAATTTTAATCTTGCAATTCTAGGGAGATACTACATCACAAATATTCAAAGGTTATTTCTCTAAGTCTAAAAATAACAACTTTGGCACTGGGTCCCACAACAAAATACACACATTTTTTTAAATAATATATATATATACTTATAAATTATCCTTTATAAGGTAATAACACTTCTTATAGTACAATGCCATTCACAATATGAAGATTATAATCTCGGTGTTTCCTAAAACTATACTGTAACAAATGTTATCTCTTGTCTCTGAAAAAAAAACTTACTGGGAAAAAGTGATTTCTTACACACGCATTTAAGTAAAGTTTTACAATTAAACATCAATATTCTTAACTTAAAATATATACATCTGTCAAAGTAAAGTGGCAAGCAGTTTATGTAATTGTTTGCAATAGGTAAATGCAGGTATATTACTAATCAATACACGACACCTCACATTGAATTGCACAAATTACATGGTTACACAACACAAAATATCTGTAGATGATGAGAAATTTTGATTGTTTTCCTCTTTCGTTCAGAACAAATTTGACAAAACACTGTAAGTGTTGATGAAATTGTCCCAGGAATTCACGATCCACCATCATTTCTTTTCGGCAGATTTTGTGGCCGCCTTTTCTTTCTTGATGACCTCAATTTCTTTCATCATGTAGCCAATGGGGTCTTCTGGTTTAAAGTAAACTATATTTGCAGTTAATGCCTGAAAACAATAAAATCAGTTATTACATACATACAATCTGACAAATCGGTAAACAATTAAATATAAAGCTCGGTTAACGCTAAAATTGAAACTAAGTAACTATGATTTCAACAAACTATCTACGCTGAATCTCATCGTTGATTTTGAGCTCGGGAGGAATTACAAGAAATTCAGAATTATGTCTTCGCTTCACACGAAAATTAATTCAGCTACCGACGTGACTTTGCTGAGATACATGTTTATCTAGATAACATTCGGTATTTTCAAACATTACTCGTAACTTATGTTGGAAGAAATTTCAAAATGTGAGTTAGGGTACGCTTAGACTAATTTTTGCCGATTTTCTATGTTAAATGCATTTTTCATTACACGTGAAACCATAGTGTGTGTGTGTGTGTGTGTGTGTGTGTGTGTGTGTGTGTGTGTGTGTGTGTGTGTGTGTGTGTGTGTGTGCGCGAGAGAGGGAGATTTAGATTTATGATCCTCTTAAATGTCAAATAATTGTTAATTGCATCTCATTTCCATTGTAAACGACCGTGTTACAGCTCGTAAGAATTCCATCGTCACCAAAAGCATGGAAATTGCCCATGTAGTCGAGCAGTTTTGCATACTGGTCACACATTTAGTTCCGTGGGTCGTGAGTTCAGCCCCGGGAAGGGGCAGAAATGGTTATCCATATGCAAAATAAAATATATTTATGTTTGTTTGCCTTCTCTATTCATCTAAAACTTTAATGTTCTCGTGATAGGAAAGGATAAAAAGAAATAAATAATTATAAGAATAGGATGTCTTGACCCACTCATGCAGTCATTCGACCTCACTATGGGGTATAGGCTTATAATAAGAGGAAGTTATATGAGTGAGTATTAGCATTCATAATTATTATTTTCCAGAAACAGTCTTGGTACACAGGACTTGGGTATTAACTTATTAACTTTCGTGATTTAGTTAAATTCACCCCCCCCCCCCGGGAAGAATGGGCCTGAGACAAGTTTGTCCTCAGAATTTCCCCAGACTGCATGGTACGTTAAAATATTGTGCACAATTTGTTGATAATAAACAGTACTACCTGGAAAAGTTGTAGAATGTCGTGCTGCTCCAGATATTTGATAGCTTTGCCATACGGATCCTGAATAGGTTCAATATATTCAATGACTTCTTCGAACTCTTGTCCACCTTGTTGGCTCGTCATTGCCTTCTCCATTGTTTTCTCTATTTCCTCTCGAGCTTTATTCACAATATCCTCGGCAAAACTCATGTCAGGGAAACCAACGTCCGTATTTGAACTCATATTGCCCTCAGTTGGCAAGATTTCCGCAGGATTATCCGCCATGTTGTTTATTATCGTCAAGGAAATAGTAGAACCAAAGTAAGTCAAAACTAATTTTCCCGGATGAGATACTTTAACTAGTTAATAGTTTGCATATCTTACTTCCGGTTATCATATTGTGTTTGCCATTATTTTGTTCTCTCAATTTTCTGGCCTTTATGATTGTTTGAGAAATGACAACATTTCGATATTGATGTAAATTATTCTTAATTAATCTATCTTACAAAGGATTAGTAGGCAGCATCATGGATTTCATCTATGTCTGTAGTCAACTTGGAAGTAGTAGGCGCTAAGTAAACTGAAAAAGGTGATCAGGTGATTAGCAAATGTAGGCTTTTGGGGAAAAAATGGATTTGCAGAGTCAATCGTCCACCACAAATACAAACGGAGATAACAGTGAAATCATGTGGGAGGCAGAAATTGATCCAGATGATCTTAGAAACATCAAGGAAAGGATGCTGGAACGTGTAGCTAAATCGAACGCTTACTTTAAACAACAGCAGTTAGGAGAGTCGGATCTCACCAAAGCAGAAAAGTTACAGATAGCAGAGGAACTCTTAAACAAGGGAGATAAAACTTTCCTGGAAAGATTTTGGCAATATTTATATCCAGAAGACTTGGATTATTTTTCCAAGAGTAAAGAGGATTATGAAGTCAATTTCTATATGCAGGAAATTAGGAAAAACTGTAATGTTAATTTCTGTACAAAGGTGGTGAAAAATAGACGTTATGAAGCAATGAAGAAGTTGGAGAATGATGGAGAGTATTTCAGTGAAGAGGAGATGAAGTTCCGAGATCCTTATCTGTATGAACAATTAATTGGCCAGTTTATCACGGAGGAAGAGGCACATCAGATGATTGACAAGTCTGACCTCCGATTTTCTACCATCCTATTAAAACATATGGATCAACTGGGTGAAAATGAAAAATATCGAAAAGAAAAAGAAAAGGAGGCAAGTTTTTTGTTTTTTTTCACTTGTATGCAATTAAACTTTTAAACATGTGACCAAGGTTTAAACTGTATAATTTACTTGTTATGGATTACAGTTATGTAATAATTTTGTAGAAGAATATCAAAATATATCAATGTATAAACACGTAGCTGTAAATTACTGTATACTGTAATTTTAGGAATGTCAGATGGAAGAAGAGGATACTAGTGATGAAGGTGCGTACAGAATTAATTTTGCTGCAGCTTGAATTTAGCTTATTACATGGCTGCAGCTAAAATGGTGGAAAGTAAATTGGCAATGAATATAACTTATTCAATTCAAAACTGTCATATCAGAATTAGAAAAGGAACTGTGCATCTTAACTGTAAATATAGAATGCATATAGTGTGTGGCATTGTTCGTGTATTTTTTTAATTTAAAGTTTCATGCAAGGTGGTTTTCTCTTGGTAGACAATAATAGATTTTAAGCTAATATATTGAAGATTGAACAATTACATGCACTTTTCAAATGTTGCTGAAAGTGTCAACAATATGAACTCAGTACACCATTTACAATATACTAGTGTCTTCAGGGAGTTGAAGTTCATGTGACATGCCTATTTCATCATGTTTATAGTCTATTGATCTCTTTATTCTGAAGTAAAGTTTGAATAGAACACAATTCTCTTCTGTAGAAGAAGAAATAGAGGACAATACAACAGATACTGAAATATCAGAGGAGAAGAAAAAGGACCTGAAAGCAGAGTTCATTCGGATCATGAAGGAAAGGTTTATGGCTGGAGAAGACAGACAATTTGATTACAGGTCAGTATACATTCAAAATTCTCAACACTTGTATAACTGTCCTTTACAGAACAGTTTTGTGTGATGTGGGCACTAATGCCTCTGTCAATGGCTTTTTACAGAAATCAATTGTAAAAGTTTCTACTATGCAATTGCATTATTTATGTTTTAGACTAAATATTCTGTTATAATATTATGAAATGCTTTTGGTGCAATTAAATTGATGTTTTCTGGAAATAAATTTGATGTTTACTGTATATAAATTTGATGTTTTCTGTGAAGAAATTTGATGTTTACTGTAAATTAATTTGATGTTTTCTGATCCTGAATTTGAAACTACTTTGTAATTTGTGTTAGAATGTACCTATGAAAATGCCAGTGGGCTATGAAAAGAGCCCGGTTTCTTGCCTGTTGCTAGAACATTTAAAGGAAAGAAAACAAGAATGATTATTTATTTCGTGATTAAATTGTCACAAGATTCCAAGCTTGTTTAACATGCCATCTGGTGAGAGCATGACAAAACATATTTACTGTTCTGTTGATGAGATATGCTCTGGGTTACATGTTCAGACTTTGATTTCTAGTGAGTTTCTCAATGATTGTTTATTTTATGACCTTTTTATTTAGCTCTGTGGATTACAACACGGATTATGATGACCTCAATGTCCTTGACCAAGATGAGGAAGAAAAGTACTTTGATTCTGAGGAAGCAGACAATGTTGAGTCTAGCAACCTGATGGAAGAGCAGATGCAAACACAGGCCATTTGCTTCAAAGACAGCTAGAGTGATAATGTCCAGGGCGACATCAAATGTATAGAAAAGTGCAGCTGACATTTACCAATTCATGTGTCCTTTCAACATTTAAAATGTTTTATAATTACATATTTCTTATGATTCTTCTGCCTTTCATTTGTTCTTGGTATCCCTTTGATTTGGGAAGAAATCATCGTTGGATTCTCACTAGTGATCTTCTCCTCTACTTATCATGGCGAGATCACCGGTGGGTATCCGACAATGGGAAAAATTGTGAATGTCCATGTAATTTAGTGGTGGACGAAGCATTCTGTTTTGCCATTGTCAAACCACCGATAATTTTGTGTCATATTTAGAGTGAAGACGAAATGGTTCTTATTGACCATCAGGAGTCACATTTGGCACCATGTACAAAGGCACTGCCTTTTAAAGGCAAACATTTTATCTAGAGGCTCAGATTAAAAGTTTTCCATAGAGAATCTTGTACCTATTTTTCATCCTTCCAAAAATACTATGCATTTATATACATGTATTAACTGCTTATCAGGTAGTAAAGTTCATACTCGTATCCTTGTTTGATTATTATCAGCTGTTGTCTACTAGTAGCTCAGATGTTGTCTACTATTAGTTCAGACTTGAATTTCTCGAAAAAATCAGACTTGCATTATTTTAACAATCAAAATTCGAGTAAAATCACACACTTGAGTTGAAGTTTTGACTCATTTTTTTTCTCTCTCTCAGAAATCCAGGTCAGATATTCTCCACAGTTGCTACTATCTGAAGTACACTCAATATATTCAAGACTGTGAAAGTAGGTCAAAGTCCAAGGTCTTTAGTCTTAGTACTAATGAAAGACCTGGTCATGAGGAATCTATATGTGAAATATTAAAACTATTCCTCTTGGTTCAAAAAATTAAATTGTTTTATTTCAAGCGTGACATAGATCCTGAGGTCATGACAGTAGCATTCTGGACAATCTTCCCAGCCACCTACTAATGTAAACTCCCAGCAAGCTGATAATGTAAACTCCCAGCAACCTGATGATGTAAACTCCCAGCAACCTGATGATGTAAACTCCCAGCCACCTACTAATGTAAACTCCCAGCGACCTGATGATGTAAACTCCCAGCAAGCTGATAATGTAAACTCCCAGCCACCTACTAATGTAAACTCCCAGCGACCTGATGATGTAAACTCCCAGCGACCTGATGATGTAAACTCCCAGCGACCTGATGTAAACTCCCAGCGACCTGATGGAGTTTATCCCAGCGACCTGATAATGTAAACTCCCAGCAAGCTGATAATGTAAACTCCCAGCGACTTGATAATGTAAACTCCAAGCAACCTGATGATGTAAACTCCCAGCAACCTGATAATGTAAACTCCCAGCGACCTGATAATGTAAACTCCCTGATAATGTAAACTCCCAGCGACCTGATGATGTAAACTTCCAGCGACCTGATGACATAAACTTCCAGCGATCTGATGATGTAAACTCCCAGCGACCTGATAATGTAAACTTCCAGCGACCTGATGATGTAAACTCCCAGCCACCTACTAATGTAAACTCCCAGCCACCTACTAATGTAAACTCCCAGCCACCTGATAATGTAAACTCCCAGCCACCTGATAATGTAAACAAGCACTTCCAGACAAATGGTTTATTCGACTTTGTTTTTGCACTACAGTACATATATGAGTTTTACAACACAATGGCTGTCCATCACACAAGGTAAACAACAGTCAGCAGAATACCAAATGTCTGGGACGTCTGTGACAACAGTACATTTACAGTTGTATATAACAAGTAATAATGACAACATGTAGATCTACAAATTAGGTTCAAATATATCATGCTAAGTAAGTACATATAGTGGGAGTACAAAAAAATCATCATTGCAGGCATCCACTAGTAAAAATCTGTATAGGTTTTCTCATTTAACTGCTGAAATACACTTAAGAGAACATTCCAGAAAATTTGCATACAGCATTTAATCAAGGCATGTGGTATTGAGCACCATGGAAAATGAATTTAATGCTAAATATAACAAGACAAGTTGTTCATAAATTGTATATCAAGTCACAAGTGCACGGCACCTAACCGAGGCAAAATAGTTACACATGTACATTCAAATATGTAATAAACATGTGCAGGAAGCATTAGCACATTAAACCTGAGGGAACAATATTCCAAAGCTTGTAATTATTTCTGTAGAATTTAAAAATGGATGCACAGAAATTAGAATAAATAGATGCTGAAAAGTATAAAAGTGTAAAAATTAAGCAAAAAAAAAATTTCCCTCCACAAAATGAGAATATATTACATATTTTAGAGGGGAAAGAAAAAGATATGTATATATTAATATATCTAACACTGTACACAAAGAAGAGATTCCACACACTAATCAACATTTTGTTAAACTCTTGAGGTATAAACAGTTATTGCACTGTTCTGCTGCTGTTGTGTATACAAGTATTACAGGATCTAGCCACGGACCAATCACAGAAAACATTACAATGGACCATGTCTACAGGATCTAGCCACGGACCAATCACAGAAAACATTACAATGGACCATGTCTATTGAATATCAGCAGTTTGTATCAGGATATAACAACTCAGCAGAAATTAATATTGACCTTTAACACCATAATGTCACCCCGATAAAGAAATCTACATAATAGAGATCTACAAGGGTACATTTATTTGTAGCATTTCATCCTGTGAGGAACTTTGTTCATCGGCTAAAACTCTGAGAACTATCAGTGTCTATACTAGCAGCAACAGAAAAGCAGCGGGAAATCTTCAGGGGGTTTATGAATACATCACAGTCTGGATAAACTGAAAATAGAAAACATGGTTTTTATTAAAGACTCTAGTATAATGGCATATGTAGCAGTAATTTATTTCAATGCTTGTCGACTTGGTGAGGATTAACTGAACCAATATATACAGGTATTTCTTTATGAAATCTATTTATAGCAAGTTGTTGTGACACTTGAGACAGGAAAACCTCTGGCAGCAGCAGTCTGTAGTGGCCAGTTCCCATTACAAGTAACGTAATGGAAAATGCTGTCATTATCACAAGCTTTATGCCAACTTGCAGTGAACAGTAACTTTAATATGGAAGGGCTCTTGAATTCCTGGGGCATCATCAATGATTGTTTGTTTGTTGTTTTATCGCCACACTCAACAATTTTTCAGGTACCTGGTGGCGTCCAGTTTTTGTAGGTGGAGGAGAGAACCCAGATACAATGTACCTTGGTCTCATCCCGGGTACATTGTATCTGGGTTCTCTCCTCCACCTACAAAAACTGGACACCACCGGATAACTGAAAAATTGGTGAGTGTGGCGAAAAAAACAACAAACAAACAATCATTGATGATGCCCCTGAAATTCAAGATTTGGAGACGTGTAGTTCTTGTTTGTCAGCAAGTGCAGAATGATTTGAAAGATTGCAGCTATTAAATATCAAGGTTTTCGATATTACAAGGTTGTAAAATGATTACAGATATCTGTAAGCCACGTACAGGTATTGTTCATTATGTGGGTCAAAGGTTATTGTAAAGATCAAATGGTTGTCCATTGACAACATCTAGAGAGTTCAGCCACTAAATATCAAGCACGTCTTGTGTATTGAGGAAAACCTTTCTTGCAATGTTAAAAGCTTTTTGCCACAAACAGACAAATTATGAATAAAAAATATTAGATTACTTACACCATCCAAATCAAAGGCAGCATGTCCAGCGTTATCAACATCAATGTTCTTGAACGAGGCTGTAAATTTCAACACCATACATTGTATTAATGTTAGGGACAAAACACACAAAGAACTATTATAAATATATCACAGAAGGCCAAATTTTGTCCCACAAAAACATGCCAATTATATTTTTCTTTTGAATTTTTATTTCTTGTGTAACAAAATCATTACAATGTTGGAAAATTTCTTGTAATCTGATATCAGAAATGAAACATTTTATTGTCTGTTGATATTGACCAAAAAATTTAATTTTCAGTGTTTGTTTCTGATTTCAAAATTGGGGATTAACTCAGTGAAGAAGATCAATTTTTCAGCTGATGTTGATGTTTTGGTTTGAAAGATAACATGATATGAAGTAACAAAACGGATCTTGTTTACAAATTCGCTCTGTATTTATGGAAAGAGATACATTTCAAATATACAGAAAAACTCATACATAACTGGTATATTGCATTATATCTAATATCTTAAAATCAGCAGCATTTTACCACCAATAAAATAAATCAGAAAGTGACACATTCACTTTTCATAATTAAAGATAAATGAAAGTCAAATAAGGACTGTACCATATACCAAAAATAAATTTGATCCCACAAAAATACATATTGCTGGCATAATATTAAAGAGATGCATGTCTTTGCAAAACAGGAAGTATACAAGTGAAATGTGAAATTATGTCACAATTTAAAAACACGCAGGAAAAATTGGTACTGAATGTTTAGTAGCTATAATTTGTAGAGGCTGAGATACATGTGATGGAGAGAAAAAGAAACTGAGATACATGATTGATTGTATGTTGTTTTATGTCTGTTTGAGAATTTTTCACTAGCATGGAGACGTCACCATTGCCGGTGAAGGGCTGCAAAATTTAGGCCTATGCTCGGCGCTTATGGCCTTTTTGAGCAGGGAGGGATCTTTAACGTGCCACATCTACTGTGACACGAGGCCTCGGTTCTTGTGGTCTCATCCGAAGGACCATCCTTTTTAGTCACTTCTTATGATAAGCAAGTGGTACTGAGGACCTATTCTAACCCGGGTCCCCACAGAGTAACTGAGATACAAATGACACAATACATATCTCGGCCTCTTTCTCTCCATCACACAATTGTGACTGAAATACATGACACAATTGTGTGATGGAGAGAAAGATAGGATGAGATATGTATATAAAAATTGTGTGATGGAGAGAAAGAAGGTGAGACATATATGACACAATTGGGTGATAGAAAGAAAGATGATAACAACTTGTGTATACAGTAAAATATGGTTACAATGAATACATTTATAATGAATTGACACAAAAAGCAAAACTATTGTCATTCCCTGTAGTTTTTAAACATGATGAACTTATTGGATATAATGAATATTGATAGTCCCTGGCACTTTGTTATGAGCAAGTTTTACTGTACATCACCATCCATTTATAAAAGCAAAAATTCTCACATAAGATGAAGATTTGTATCTCTTACCAAGCATAGTCTTCATTCTGATGGCACACAGAATGAAGTCTCCAAACTCAACATTGCCGTCCTTACTACTGTACCTCATGACAAGTGCACTGAATGTTCTGTTACTCAGTCGGAAACCTAGTGAAAAACATTAGTAACAGTGTTATGCAACATCAAGGCATAATGTTCATATTTAAAATGAATATATCATAATTCACTTATGAGATATCTAGAGAAGACTTTTAGAGTTTTTATATCCCTAATCTAAATGGCAAGCTCCGACTAAAACTCATAATAAACGGTACATACTTTGTTGTAGCAGTAAATGATACGACACAAGTGCTTATTTTGGTGTATTTAAAATTTGGTGCTTTGGGAGATGATGCACTATTTGGTGTAATCATAATTTCGTGCTTCTTCAATGTATGATAACGGATAAATAGAGACTTTAAGATTTTATAGCAACAATAAATCAGCATTCTTGCTTCCCCGCTGAAACTGTTAAAATTTGAATCATGCTGAAATAAGCACACATGCTGTGGTAGTAATCATATGGCAACTTCCTCTGGTACTTACCACTTGCATGCAGTGCCGATCTCAACTCATAGGAACTCAGCTTTCCACTCTTATCTCTGTCATATTCTCTGAATACACCCTGTGGAGAAATCAAACGAGTGCAAGGTCAAAATACATGCACAAATTATCAATGATTAACAATGCCCATCATTAGCATACCTGCCAAACCCAAATGATGGAAAAGAGGGACACAGGTACCTAATACCAAATGATGGAAAAGAGGGACACAGGAAGCTAACACCAAATGATGGAAAAGAGGGACACAGGAAGCTAACACCAAATGATGGAAAAGAGGTAGTAGGGGTCTGGGGGCCACTTCAAGCTTTCCATTAGGGTGCAGTAGCAAAGCACCATCATTGGTCTAGGAGGCAAAGCCCCTGGAAAATCCAGAGATTTCATTACATTCGAGAAGTTTACCAACCTTGTTTCATCCCAAGATTTGCCAAAACCATTTGTCTTTAGTCAATTAAAGAACAAACTAAAATGGGCCAAAAATTGAGAAAAAAATTGAAGGAAAAACCAAATACTGAACAAAATCCATGGAGTGGAAATCAAAAGAATTCTGTGTGGAAATTGGAACAATTCCGTGTGGAAATCGGAACAATTCCGTGTGGAAATTGGAACAATTCTATGTCACTGGAATGACTGGCAGGTATGCATCAGGATTCACTACACATGTCAATTTGTAAGGTCTGCAATTCTTCTACATTTCCTATATTACAAATTTGCTGCCAACTATGAATTTCTAAAACAACAAGAGGCCCATGGGCCACAATACTCATCTCAGTAACCTTAGTACTGCTGTTCTTCAGAAAGCTGATGCGCTTCATGAAATATGCAGGTGTAAAGCATTGTTATTCATACCTTCAAATATATTTAAAAAATGAAATTCATTTCTTAACCCTTTCACCGAAAGTTCCCGGTAGACCGGGATCATGTTACACAACTCCATCACAACAGTTCCCGGTATATCAGTATTTAGCACTGTTTGAATTTTACCCCCAATTATAAGGTTAAATCTCGCTTCGAGAGAAATTTTACATGATTTGGGAACTTGTTTACAGTAATGGCTGACTTCAGAGATATTTTAACAGTTCTTCCTAGCGAAGGTGAATATAGTAAAAATAATCGCTATGATGAGAGAGTTGTTGAATTATATCGTGTCGGGGGATGACGAAGAATTTTACATCATTTTACAAATCCTATATGCAAAGAATATAATGAAGAATTTATCAACTTTTTGGCTGCATATGATCATGATATTAACTTTCATTAGATGGATTAGTTTCAATTCAGAAACATCATACCATGTGATTTAAAATTTTATGGAAAAGTCTGGACTGTGAAAAATTTTTGATGGGAGCTGTTCCCTTTGAACCTTTTCCATGTTTTTCACAGACTCTTTGAAAAAAAAAGGTGACTGGACAGATAAAAACACATAGACATCATTGTCTGTTGAATAATCTTTAGCATTATTGAAGTTTTGAAAAGATTTGTATTTAAAATTCAGATTATACCAGCTGATTGCTTTGTCATACCTGATTTACCTGCAAATTAATCTGTGATGACCTTATATTACGAACAGTATGAATCAATACACCTAAATACGTTTCCTATCACTGTGCCATATTTCAATACCATTTCTCATTTCATTAAAACATTATGACATTTTAAATATAACATATACATTTTCATGACATATCTTCAGGAAATCCATCATCCTAGTGGTATTCATACGAGGGAAAGTAATCGGTGAAAGGGTTAAATAACTTTATAAGTGTCATCTCTTTTGGTCCAGTGGTTCTGGAGAAGATTTTTAAATGATTCCACCAAATTTGAACAATTTCTTAATTATCTCCCCTTAAAAAGAGGGTGTTCAGTTGAAAATGAATGGCCCATTGGTTCTGGAAAAGTTAAAAATGTTAAGTTTACAGGTGGACAAAACAGACACCAGACAAAATTTCATCAGAAAATCTCACTAACTGAGCTTTCAGTTCAGATGGGCTAAAAACTCTCTATTTACAGAAATTTTAAAGCTTACCTTCCATCTTCTTAAATCTATCCACAGAACTTTGAATTCGTCAAATCCCAGTTTTCCAGAGAGGTCACCCTTCACTTTGTTAAAGAAAATGTCATTCAGGTTGCAAAAGTATTGCAAAATGGTTGAATTCTATCAAAGTTGTATTTTTAAAATGACTGCAATGGACAATATTAGCAATAACAGTTTATATTTGTCTCTGCTATCTACACAAATATTCACTTGTATAATGTACAACTTCACTGCTGTACACAATCCCAATCTTTATTTTCAGTGATTGAGATTTGCTGCTTTTTGCTCAGAATTCAGTTCTATTGAGACAAATACTGAAGTATGTCACTGATTTATACCATAACGTGGTGCAGATTATATTTATATAACTGTGAAGCTATCAATACTCAGGGCTGATAATGACTGATCACTTGACAAATACACTTTTAATCATAGTTTTTAAGATGAATTTTAAATAAAATGAAGTCACAACTGCTTCACATAGCAAGAAATGTTATCTGATTTAATAATATATCAATGTCACGGTTCAGCACTGTACAGCTCAGCACTGCACGGTTCAGCACTGTACAGCTCAGCACTGCATGGTTCAGCACTGTATAACTCAGCACTGTACAGCTCAGCACTGCACGGTTCAGCACTGTACAGCTCAGCACTGTACAGCTCAGCACTGTACAGCTCAGCACTGCATGGTTCAGCACTGTACAGCTCAGCACTGCATGGTTCAGCACTGCACGGTTCAGTACTAGTGTTTGAGTTTGTTCTAGGAAAGGATACATCATGCATAGCAACCATACTCCTGCAGGTGTCCAGGGAGAATCCATCAAAGCAGAACTCTGTAATGACATCATCACTTTAATGTTAAGTCTGTAAGGAACGAGGAATTTCAATCATCCACGGCATGCTCTTGTTAGAACATACACTATAGTACACTTCATTCACAGCTACACACATAAGTTAACACAGAGAACATACAGCTTACAGAAATCACCATATTAAGTTTATTTACAAGCAAGTTTGATATCTAAATTAACCATTTGTACTGACTAAGTACTGACATTGATTTGACAACTTCTAGATAACAGATCTCAAAGCAATACACAAACATAGTCTACATGGACTTTGTTTTTTGTTCACTAAGATAAGTCAGTATAACTGTTTCATAAGTAATTATATTGGCATTAGTTTTCTTTATCTACATGTGCATCTAATCACCATACTTACGAACATGCATTGTTTTGCTGTTTTGTATTACAGTCCCTGAAATGTTCTACTTTATCATATTTCTGTTCATTCAGTGTGCGTTCACTGCTTGTTTAGCTAGCATTCATTGATTGTTGACCATTTGATAAGTGTGCGTTTATCGTTTGTTCACTGTTCAAGTGGGAAAGTAAAATGTTTCAAGGACTGTATATTTCATTGCAACATATGACTAAATGTAGATAACTTATCTCATTATTGTATGTAAGTAATTAAATGTAGGTAACTTATACATACAGTCCCCAAAACATTTTAATTTACGCATTCACCGTTCATTAAGAGTGCAGTCACTATTGGCTCAGCATGCATTCACCGTTTGTTCAGAAAGCATTCATTCTTCAAGTGGGAAAGTAGAACATTTCAGGGACTGTAAGTACTGGCATGCATATCAAACTACACATATAGACACACAAGCAGTGTTGCACATCATAACAAGATATTGCATATATATGGTTGAACTTCACTATCTCAAACACCAGTATCTCAAATATCATGGATATATTGAAGTGATTCAAAAGTCTCAACCACTTATTCTCCAAGTATTTTACCCTTCATATCTCAAATCCGTGGCTATCTCGAAGTTCTGTCGCGGTCCCATCTGGTTCAAGATAATAAGGTTTGACTGTATATAAAATTACGATGTAAGCTCATATGCCAAAACTGTTCATGGTTGCCAAGTGGTTAGAGTGTTTGCTTCACAACCAAAAGACCCTGATTCGATTCTCCATCCTGGCACTACTTCAGACCTAACACATTTAACATACGTAATGACCGTTATCTCAACAAGCACCTGATTTTATAAAAACTTGCATGTTACAAAATGTAAATATAAAGAATTTTATAATATTCTGGGGATAAAAGAAAACTGTAAGCAGTTTCTGAATGACTGACTTTACAGTATATGTAAATAACCTCAGGCTTCTGGATTATGCTAATTGCGTGGGGATAATTAAGCGTGATATAACAACTTATTATTTGTTCAAGTGTAAAACATATTAAGCAGGATTATCTGTATCATGCAATATTACAATTTTTACTATTGCTATCTCCTATAAATATCATTGTGTTTTTCTGTGAATACACATAATATTACAATATATTTGTTGTGTGTTGACTTCAGCTATCAGTGAATACTAGGACCTTGTCAACACTTTTATATAGTGACCATATATAGTGCAATGTCTTACCTAGACTGTCATCTTTATACGAATTGAATTATTGTTGTTAATTCATTAAACAAGCATTCATAATAAACACACGATACAAAAACTACTACAAGAAACATACAAACCAAACACTACATGTACAAATAAGATGCATACAATGTATTTGAAAAATGGTGCCTCTTAAGTGGTGGTTTATTGTCTTTCACTGTCTCCACCTCATGCTGAATCCCCCTCCCCCCCCTCCAATCACACATAATATGATGTATTGTGCCAAACTGATGTAGTAATACGGAGACAAAAACTTGAACCTCTGTCTAAAAAGCTTTGATACGACTCTTTTAAAAAAAATTTTCTTTCACACTCACAATTTGTCTTTCAACAAATTTTATTTTTGCTGATTCTTTTAAAATTCACAACTTTCAAATCCACACTAAATAAAGATGCAAGTTACGATTATTTTCACTTTCATGTTAATTTCGTGGATTTTTATCCTTTCATCAAAAATAAAACTGAAGTGAGGTTAAGGACACAGACTAAAACGGTAGGAGTTTTAACGCTGCAGTCTAGAGTGACCTAAATATACTCAGCTTATTCTCCTTACCTCTTGTAAACACAGCATTCAAGATGTCCCTCAGCTCATATGCATCAATTTCCATGTCTTCGCCTGCAACACGACGGAAGCTGGATTTCAGCGCCTGCTCTTGTTCTTGTTCCTCCTCTGTTGGTGGCGGGATTTCCTGGATAAAAATAGAATGGGAATACCTCATTCTCTGACATTATACCATGGAATCTGTAACACACAAAGCTATAACAAATTGCAGTATGTGGTTCTCTATCCCCAGCAGATCACATATACTGCATTACTTGTTATGATTTTGAAACACTTTTAACAAACTAAAGAATTGCAGATGCATCTCTACTCATTTTAAACAAAATAAGAATTAGTTGAGAAAAACTACAGATCTAATTTCATTGTTTTTCCATTAATGAACTAAACACATTAAAAATCATATTCAGACTAAAAAATTTGAACTTAAAATATCATGTTAACAAATTAATAGAAAAGAAAAAAAATTTATATTTCTCAACAAAGCAATGTTCATGCATGCAATCCTGACAATAGAGAATACAAGAGGGAAAAGATGCAAATAGAATATTGTATAAGTAAATTTTATGCATCATTACACTGCTAAGAGAAAAATAAGAGATGCACTGTCGAATCTAACACCACACAATGGTGGACATGTACTGCATCCAGTTATTCATGCTCAATACCGTATTAGTCTGACTATCTTTACAAAGTGCTGATGTAACATGATATCATGAACTTCGGGAGGTACATTTTTAAAAATAGTACAAATGAAAGTAACAGAGACAATTTTCACTGCAGTCAATGACCAAATACTGTAGATTCATATTTTATGCAAGTACTTATTAATATAAATAAAACCAAGTAATTTTATATTGCAAGTGATGCGTCTCGTGATATTACAAAAAAAATAAATTTCTCTTGTATATTAAGGAATCTACAGCAACTTGGTAGAGTATCTGTCAGAGAATCCGGGGTACCAGGTTCAAATCCCAATCTGAAGCTTTTTCTTCCTTTCTGTTATAACAAAAGGTGCCACCCTTATAAAATGTAACTGATTTATTCATACTGTAATTAATTTAGTTTCTACAATATGACATTACGGATGGATGCTACACCAGAGAACTTTGATATGGATGAAAACTGGAGGATATCCTTACAGACTGGTATAAAAAATATATAACATTAATTCATTAAAAAGGTTTGAACAAATTTAGAAAATATGAGTTTAACAACTATTTTATTGTTCAAACAATTAAAGTTTTTTGTTATAATTCTTTAAATTGAGCCATATTAAAAAGTGATTTGTTTTACATCTACATGACGTCCTCTTTGTGATAAGACAAGTTCCATGCGATCTCTGAAATTCTGTATCACTGCAGCGCAAATGACCAGAGATTTTATTTTTGCACTAAAAAAAAATCTGAGTATGTTTTTCTGAAGTTTTTCCTGATTTGGATACTTTCTTTTTTTTTTGTTTTTGTTTTTGTTTTTTGTTTTTGTTTTTTTTTACTGATTTGGACTTTCACTGAATTAGATACTTTCTTTGCATCATCCTTATTACTGTTATTGGTGAATTACATTCAAAATATAACTTCAACACTTCAATGCATTGTTCTTTGGACAGAAACATATTGAAATTTCAACGTTTCATTACGACGTCATATATGACATAATAGCATAAAGAAAATTGTCGTATTTTTTAAATGTAAAATTAATTTCTTTCTTCTCAATAGCAAAGTTTTAATTTTTAAGATATGATAAAAATAAATTTTTTACAGGTATTTGCAATGGGGACATATATTACGAAACACCCTGTATGTACAACAGTATTTTGAAATTGAAAAACCCTGGAGAAATAGTCGTCAAGTATTACACGTAGAGATAAAAGCAAAATAGTTGATAACTTACAGATTTCATAGCTCAATATAGAAATATGGTATTCAAAATTCTTGAGAAGCTCCAGAATGTAGAGTTTAAATCATGCTTGATATCACACAGTCACAAGCACAAGAGAAATGTAAAATACGAAAGTTCAGTGTTCAAACCGACCAGATAAAATGAAACAGTTACTAATAGAAATGATTTGAAGCATACAACTATAGTTTGAATAAAAAATTTCTCAAGATTTACTCGGAGTGCTTTAGTTAGGAACTCAAGCGCTTCAGGCCTAGTGAAGTTTTTGTCTCGCGGGCAAATGCTTTTATTTTCCACGTGCATTGTACTACCAGAAGCCTTGGGTTTGGGTTTTGGTTCCTTTCACCAAAAAATAAAACAGATTATGAGTTAAAAATATTTAGGATTAAACATGCACCATTTCCATCTAATATTAGATAACTGTATTTATACTGTATCTACTTGAACGCCCTTCTGATCCTCTACAGACTCGTCATTTTATACTAATGACAACAGTTTGACTTGGATGCTTAGTGTACACCTTGTGTAATTTATTTATATAAACGTTCTAGGTCCAGTTGTACAAAAGTCAGTTAAATTTAGCTGACAGTTACAAATTAATGACAAGTCAACAGCCAGTTAAAGTTAACTAACCTTCATGCATCTGGGTCCTGCTCTTCAATACTGAGCATTAATTATACAATCAAATGTTATGAAACATAATTTGAACGTTTGTTAAAATCCACATTATTCAAATTTGTTGACGAGAAATATTCCTTGAAAATTGTAACTTTAATCACTTATACTAATTTGACAATTTTTCAGAGTCTTAAATTCATACTGCTTAGAAAGTTTTACCATATACATAGAATAGAATCTTGAACTTTGACCTTCATATTCAATAATCACATCATAATTTTCCATCACTATGAGTCAGAGCTTTATGTGCATAGAGTCCAAAACACCGTGATAATGCAAGGTGCTAAAATTTCACAATTCTTTTTAACATGGTATAATCAGGATGGTTTTATTTTCATTTTAAAAGGAAAATCTATTTTTAAAATTCTGAGTACAAAAGCACTGAAATATTTTTGATACACTATGGGTTTAATTTCATAGAAAACTGGTAAATTGCAAACACAGTGAAATTAAAAGCAATTTCCCAATCTACGCTATTTAATAGAAGGTCATAATAGTGATATCCGACAAACTGCAAAGTCTCCCTGATAAAATTTCCCTTGTATTAAGACAGCTACAGTCCAATGTACACTTGGCTCACTTTGACAGTGGAAAGTCCTGTTTTGTAAACTTTCGTAATAAATTAAAGTCCGTATACAGTCTAAAATGGTTATATATCCACATTTATTGCAATTTATTTATTTCCCTATAAAAGAGAAAAACCGAAAATTTTATTGGATATAACAAAGTTTGGTTATAATGACCCTGGAGGTTTGCTATAACTGTGTTTTACTGTATCTCTGAATACAATGCTCTAATGACAGCAAAACCATTGTAGTAACTAGTGACAAGCCATCAGGTACTCTGTACATAGTACCAATAACACTGTCAAGCTAAACAATGACTTTGAGGCAATATTACCTTGACATATATTATTTCAATTTGACTCTATGAAAAAGTAATATAATTCTTTCTTTGACCAGTATCTCTGTCACTACAGTATCACAATGCTTAATGTTCAGTGGTCACAAAAATATCATCTTCTTTCCTAATTTTGAATACTGGAAGGAACAAAATCTTACTTTGCTTTGCACTATTTAAGGATACTTGCAAAATTCACAAATTTCATCCATTAATTTGCTTTTCCTTCTCTCATATAAATGACTTCTGTGAATCTTTGTTTATGAACTGATAGACAGTGCTCCCTGGATATACTGCCCCCTTTATAATTCCACTCAGCTTCTTGCCTGAAAATCCCAAGAACATATTTCTCCCTGTGTTAACACCCATATTATAATGCCAACCCTGCATAATGTCATATGCCACTGATTTTCACAAACAGATGGTCAATTTTGATAGGGTCTTCTCTTGATAATAATGCTAATTACCTAACACCCATCTGTAATCACATTTGTACTTGTAGCAGAGCAATGAAGTGTGACGGGCTGGTCAAGGTATCAAGTGGTCATGTAAATTACAAATAACTGGTGAATAAAACTCAGGATTATCTATATTTTTATACAGAATGTTGCTTAAATAGATTACTTAACTGAATTTCTTTGGACAGCTCAGGGAATAGTCAGTACCAGTGAATTCCCTATATTGCCATCCCTGATTATTGCCCAGATTGGTCTTGAACAAAAGCTGGCGGTATACCAAGGGAGCACTGTACAAAGGCTAATGCATTCATGCTACAGAGGGTCACAATCTAGAATATCTTTTTTTTTTTTATATCTACTAAGTAATAATCACTATTTGAAAATTTCAACAGCAGCATGCTCAGTACCATTTCCACAATCATTATATATATATATATATATATATATCCATATGTTACGCAAGACAACATGAACAAATCCTTTAAACAACAAGTCATGTTCATAAAATCTCATCAACACTTCGTCACACAATTCTCTCTTGAACATTGTGCTGTTTTGCTTCTGTGAACTTAGGAGAGATCAATGAACTAATTATTTTTTCTCAATTTTTGAAAACAAAAATAAAATTCAAATAGTCAATAAATCTCGTCTGAACAGAACATATTTTGTTGTCAAAATAGCTGACACAAATTCCACAGCTTTTAGTAGTCTTCTCCTAATGAACTTACTAAAATCAGAATTTAAAAAAAAAAATGAAAAAAATCAAACCAAAAATAAAAAAAAAAATAAATAAATAAAAAAAAGGCCTATCCTGTGCTCCTAAATTGGCCCAGTTTAAACGACTATGAGAACATTCTTGGACAGGCAGGTGGTTCTTGAGACGTAGGTTTTCGAAGATTTTTCAATAAATGTACATAATGTACACCAATGTAAAACTCTGAAGACTTCCCATCTTTGCTTTAGAAATACAGTTTTCCTATTCTAGCTCTTGAGAGAAAATAGTTTGAAATTAATTATATGAGTATGAAATAAAAAAAAATTGCAATTTGTATTTCAATACTTTTTAACCAAGCCCTCTCCCCCTCCCATTCCTATATAAATTTTCACAATTCTTGAGATGGGCATCATGGTTTGAATGACATTGAATTTCTACCACATGTGTAAACTTTCATATTCAGTGAAATGTAATGTTTTAGAGAATTTTTGTGTCTTCTAATGTAAAACTCTGGATATAATTAATACCTCCACACATTTCTCCTTGATGAACGCTTTCAAATCACCTTATAACCACTATCCAATACCCCCTCTCTTCACTGCATGGTCCTGTCACATGATCCCTTTCAAACCCAATTACCATTACAAATGCAATTCAAATTAATTCAATCTAAAAATTGGGGAAAATCACAAAATAAATTGAGTGAAAAACAGATGGTGGGCACCACTCCAGTCAGAAGAAAACTTGTAAATTTTAAGATATGAAACACATTTAATTAGTAGAGCAACACAGCACAGTAGATCAGTTCAAGTGATGAAAAAATTATGCAACAGATCAAAACCAAACTTGGTATGGAGCACTCTAACAGAGTGACTTACTCTGGCACCAGGTATTTTATGGACCTCCTGGCAGATTGAAAGACATAAAACATTGTAAGACATGGCACACAGATTTAAATTATCAATGACAATCATATTGACAACTACTTTGTAGAGAAGCACAGATAAATGGTTTTTCTTTAAAAAAAAATTACATGTAAAGACATCCTTATTCATTTCTTGTTCAGTGACTAATACATGTGTAACCAGACTACACAAATTACATGAACACACTTCTATATGCCAGACATTCACTGCACACTTCAACAAATGAACATCACAATCTCCGTCAACCAATTCCACAAAAAGTTTCAAATTCAACACAGAAACAAAGAAATTGATTTTTCCTCTTTAAATCTTGAACAGCCTTTTATGAACAATTGTCATAAATTCCTGAATGTTTGTACATAATCATGCATCGAACTGCCATGCTTAAAGAGTCTCCAAAATTTTGAGGTTTTTCTGTGAACATGCATTTTTTTTTTTTGGACAAAATCAACTGAATAAATTGAAACAGAACAAGACATTTCATAAAATGTTTTTGGCCTTATTTTTCCAAGAAAAACAACTAGCAAATTTGCATAATCCACTCTCCTGTGTAAAAAACTCAGTTACCATTCAAGAACAGATTATCATAAAAATGGGTGGGGCCAATGTATGTATCACACTAAACCATGCAGTACTACCTGCCTCCCCATAGGGGGTGGGGCGCTAGCTACGGTGGGAACTAATACAGGTTGAAAGTATTCCCCATGTTGCTGGTAAACAGAAAACAGCATCAGATTGTTAAGACCAACCTCTGATAATACAGCCTTGTGAACGATGTTAAGCTTTATATTACACACATACATGTACAGCATAAAAAATTAAAAGAAAAGAAATTTATATACAACACATTTCAATACACAACTTTACATGTAATTAGCTTATTTAAATCCATGTTATAAAATAAAAATTATCAGAGGAAATTTTACATATTCATTCTCATCAAACTTTAATATTTTCCACACTTCAAAAGCAAGCAAAAAACAGACATCAGTACATCAAAAGAAAAAAACCAATGCATATCAAACACTGTAAAGCAACTTAATAAACAGGTAAAAAAAAAAAACACCTGTGAAATTCCTGAGTAACTCATGAATATTTATTGTCATGAAAACAGTCATTGATTACGATTTTCTAGAACATCAAGGCTGTAATGGTCGATACAAGGTACAAAAAAGCAAATTCAGTTTGTTAATCACGACAATGACACAAAAATGGCAGAACAAAGCCCATTATGTAAGAGCACTACTATACGTACACTGGGAATTAAACTTCAATTTTGAAAGGGCATCAAAGATTCAAACGAAATTCAGAAAAAAATTGACTACTTGCTCATGGATATTTATCATCACGGATCCATTTATCATCGGCCATTTGTGAATAAAATGTGACATACACAATAGCTGGTTTACAGTAATGAGAAAGCAAAAGCCACAACCTTGACAGTCTGACAGCCAAACTGACAGAAAACTCACTAACAGCTGACAGCACTACAGTGTATAATCCTGCACACACCAATGGGGTTAGTGAAGGTTTACCTAGTGTGTTTAATATTTCTCATGCCAAATTGAATTTCTACATCAACCTATGTAAGACAACAAAATAATCAAATAGCTTTGAACACACATACAAGATAGAAATTCACATATGACACAGTAACACACACATATGACACAGTAACACATATGACACAGTAACATACATATGAAATGTCCCATGGGGATCTGGGTTAGAATAGGTCCTCAGTACCCCTTGCTTGTAGTAAAGATGACTAAATGGGGCGGTCCTTCAGACGAGACCGCAAGAACTATGGCACTGTGTCACAGCTAATGTGGTACGATAAAGATCCCTCCCTGCTTAAAGGCTGCAAGCACCAAGCAAATGTCTAAATTTTGCAGCCCAGCAATGATAAAGTCTCCACATAAGTAAAAAATTCTTGAGCAGGACGTTCAACAATATACAACCACATACGACACAGAAACACACATATACAACACAGAGACACACGGCACAAAATCACACATACCAAACAATATCACACAATGAAATAAACAACACTAGGTATGAACAATCACTCAACATTTTTTTTTTTATGCTGGAATACACTGGGGGATATTTCTTCATACCCCTCTAAAGCACAAAAACAACCCATGGAAATTTAAACACCCCAAACAGCATATCAAAACTGCTGTTTTGTCAAATACCAAGAGCTTCATCCAGATAGTTTAACTCACATGGTTAATGCCAGTACCATAAAATCGACGATTTACAACATGATATGGTGTAAGTATCTTCATACTAGCATATGGTCCCTAGAGCACACAACATCAGAGTTAGCGAGACATGCCTCCAGTTTCTATTTTCATTGCCTATCACAGGCACAGAGTCAAACTCTTAAAATGATCCACTGTATCATAAAGATTGTACACGTATCAATTTGCAAGACCTGTTGACCAAATTCAAATCATCAGCAATCTGCTGGTCTGAAGGTTTTGACAAACCAGTACAGTCCACCCTCGTTATCTCAAACTCAATGGGACTGAGAAAAAACTTCAAGATATCCAAGTATTCGGGATATCGAGGATAAAATATTTACATAATAAGTGATTGGGACTTTCGAATCACTTCGACATATCCATGGTATTCAAGATATCAGTGTTTGAGATATTGAAGTTTAACTGTATTTCCTTTGGACTACTAAAGGTGACACCTAATCATTTCATTATTTGAATGGGTAAAATTATCTATAATGGCTGGTATGTATGAAGCAGACTTTGAAACCTTCAGTTACAGTGTTATCTCCATGTCATTCCTGCAATACTTTCAAATTATCTCCCTTGCTATGTCAGTGACAATGTCAGAACTTGTTACATGTATCTATATACATCTGTTTTAATACACTGTGGAGACTCGGCACTAAATGATTTATACATATCTACACTGTGGAGACCTGGCACTACATGATTTATGTATATCTACACTGTGGAGACCCGGCACTAAATGATTTATACATATCTACACTGTGGAGACCCGGCACTACATGATTTATGTATATCTACACTGTGGAGACCCGGCACTAAATGATTTATACATATCTACACTGTGGAGACCCGGCACTACATGATTTATGTATATCTACACTGTGGAGACCCGGCACTAAATGATTTATACATATCTACACTGTGGAGACCCGGCAATAAATGATTTATGTATATCTACACTGTGGAGACCCGGCACTACATGATTTATGTATATCTACACTGTGGAGACCCGGCACTAAATGATTTATGTATATCTACACTGTGGAGGACCCAGCAATACATGATTTATACATATCTGAACAATTTTAATGGGTCATGACTGTATGAGAGTTTTACATGCTTGGCACTCTGAGAGACTTCTTTCTGATCAAATCAAACACATTCGGCTGTTCACTGTCTATACCTGAACAACACTTGATATTCCATCAACATACCACAATTCATAAAAAAGACACACAAAGTACATCAGCAATTGAAAAAAAATCCTGAAATAAACATATATAGTTAAGAAATACAAAACATTTTTCAGTTTTTAAATGTCTATTTTTTTTCTACTTTACGAGAATTTGGATTAACGAAGTTTAATTGAGGAAAATCTATATTACCTGGTCTTCAATGATTCCGGTCTCCTCGTCCATTTCACTAAAACACAAGTGAAAGGTTTATGTAGTTCAAACTTAACAGCATTTTCTTTAAAACAAAATGACTATGTTTTGTGTAAAACAACAGATTTCATTTGAGATATCAATATCTTTAACCAGTGTTATACTAATGTTTAAGGACACTTGACACAAACAAGTAAAAAATGGACGCATGGGTTGGTATATATATTTTTGGCTTAGTTTGGTTGCAGTAAATACACATACAAAATTCCTAGAAAGTAAGGGACTTGTTAATTTTTTATGATGTTCAAAAGTGGAAATACACTCCCCTTCCCTATACAACTTTATATATCTTTTCCCCACTGTTTTGGACTTAAATGAGGAATTATAGAACTAAATTTTACTACATACAGTAAATTGAATCATTTCACTTATAAAAAGATAAAATTTAGTTTCCATTATTTTTGAAAAAAGTTTATTTGTAGCAAGTGCCAGTAATGTGTTACAATTGCTGTTAAAACCATGGAAACATAAAATCATGGAATATAAAAAACCATGGAAACAGGAGAAAAGAGCGAATGTAAACAGAAACTTGAGGTGCAGTATGTTAATTGAGTGGTACAGGTGTATGTCATCAGTAGGCTCTTAAGAAAAAGAAAAGGTAATCTCTGTGTGAAAACCACCCTCTGTACAGATTTAACACTGTGAAATGCAGTTATTTCCCTTTATTTGATTACACGTATAGGTATGGCTGACTGTCTTTTCATGCCAAGGACTTGATATAATCCATACTTTAGTTCCTGAAGGAATAATATGGATGTGGATATATTTAACATGCTGGACGAAATGTACTATAGCATATAAATGGGGAAATGGTATAATTTTGCTTCATATGGCCTAGCATGCTAATAAATAGCCTAGCATGCTATCAGATAACCGAGCATGCCATTATCTCACTTAGTATGGGCTTGCATCTCGGTGTACATTCTCAGGAGGTACTTTCCCGCCTGGTGTGGCTCGAATGTTGATGGGACAATACAGTACTGCCCTGGGGGAAGTTTGTGCCGCGTGCACACCTCTCGCATGTTGATGAAGTTATTAGACTTGGCGCATGAGGCATTGTACTTGAAAAAATTCAGAGGCAGAGGACCCTCCCCAGTTCCATCCGGTATCTAGCGTGATTTTAGTAAACATATATCATTCTCAATATGTAAGGCAATAACTAATAGCCGATGTATTGACTGTGAAGCTGTAAACATCCAGATTACAAAACCAAACACCACTGAAAGCTAAATGGACTGTTGTCAAGAACAAAATCAAGTTAACATGTACAATGGGTAGATTTACGGAGGAATAACAACAAATGCAATGAAACAAATAAGATACGTTTAAAAATCTTATGAAATGTTATTTAGCATAAATCTATTGCAATTTTATTGTTAAAAAAAGAAAAACAACAACAAAAATGCAAAAGACCTTTGTTGTTTTGGACTCAAATATATGATTAACACCTTAATCAATAACAGTTTAGGTAAAAATATCACAAAGGATAAGGAATATATTAGAGAAGTTATTGAGGTATTTGTGATGTACTTCTACTGGAAATAATATTACAATGTGTTATCGATCGTCAAGTCTAGAAATCACTCCATGTCTAATCACTGGAATTTCATCCAATAAAATGGCTAAAGTATTTTTCTTCTCCACACACAAAAAAAAAAATAAACTCTTGCCATCGAGTATAAAACCTAGTGATTCTGTTCTATGACATCAATCCACTATGAGACATCACTGCATCATATACACTAACACTAAGCTACACTACATTAACACTACACTGCACTAGCACTAAGCAAACATATGCTCACTTTGTGTGATTTGCCTTCTCTGTGAAGATTCTCAACAAGTAATCTCCCTTATGATGAGGTTCAAATGTGGAAGGGATAATAACGTATGTGCCTGGGGCCAACTTGTGTCGTCCACACACTTCTCGTAGATTAATAAAGGAGGGAGATTTAGCACAGGAAGCATGGTATTTGAAGTATTTTATATCAAGGGGACCATGGCCCTCATCATCCAACTACAAAACAATTCAAACATGCTCAAAGATCAGCATTAAAGGTAAGGTCAATTCCATCTCTATTGTCAGAGTTGTCTTCTTCTGTGTATTGCACACTATACAAATGGAACCTAACAGAAACATGCAAAAGATCACCATTTTATATTGTTATCAGCCATTGAATTCATGCCTGTAATAAATGTTAAATTATCTGCATTTCATTACGTTTAAGAATTTGACCTCTGCCATAATCATTTTCAATATAATGAATAATTTCACGTAATATATGATTATCCCACCTTCCCCCCCCCCCCCCCCCCCAACTACATTTAAAATTAAAGCCTAAATGCTGTAAGCTGATGAGGGTACCTTATAAATGACATATCCTATGGTCAGCATGTCCAATCCTTCCTTGCGTTTTTTCCTCCTGTCCTTCTGAAGAACACCCACTAGCATGGTGCAAAGATCATCATCATCGTCATCATCAGGGTCAGTCAAGGTCACACGATACTGAGGATTTGTCCAAAAAGTGTCTATATAAAATAAATATAGGACTGTGAAAAACTAATGAACAGTAATGGAGAATCTAGTATTTCAGCAAAGGCAAATGCAGGTCTTTTTTGTTGTAGAAAAGTTCTCTAGTCTAAAACAAATATGATAATGAAACACAATGATCACCACAGTTACGAATTTGACCTCTGATTTAGGAGGAATAACAAACCAGAGAAATCTGATATGGATGGAAAGTGAAGGATATGTACCATAATATTTTGAAATTGAAAAGTTTCAAATGGACAATATTTAGTTAAAAATTGCAGTTTTAGTCATAAGTAATCTGAATTTTTTTTTTTTTAAATTCCTGCTAGACGTGACTGACAGATCAGCAGCCAATAAGTTAACCTACTGAGCTAAAGAACAAATGAATATGCATGTGCTGCTGGCTATAAAATAAATGAATATGCATGTGCTGCTGGCTATAAAACAAATGAATATGCATGTATTGCTGGCTATAAAACAAATGAATATGCATGTACTGCTGGCTATAAAACAAATGAATATGCATGTATTGCTGATATCCATATTTTTCAAAAGGAAGTTGCCATTACGTCAATGTAATATCATCCTTGATCTATGACAAAGCCTTGTCCTTGGGCAAGGTTATAAAAGTGAGCAAACAGAAAGTCAAATACACCACTAATAATATCCTCCCCCAACATTTCGTTTCCATCTCTGGAGCAAAGAAAACCAGTACCTGATCACATACTGAAGTAAATTGGCCATTCCTTGCGATACTAATAGAAAATGAAAAAAAATATTGGCATCATTCTTTTGTTACTTTGAAAATCTGTAATGTCAACCGGAAACATAAATAACCAGTACTACTTCCTTATGCTCTCACCTAACCAAACCCCTGCTGCTATCAGTCTTTGTTTAGTTTCTATAAAATAATCCCATCTGACTTCTTATCTTTGCTTGTTTAAGATTAAAAATGCATACTGCAGGAAGCTTGCAAGATTTGGTTTTACTTTGACACAATCTAATTTCTATGATACTAACAGTTAAACAGGTGGAACCATCAGCCGTTATATCGCTGGGGTTCAAATTTACAATTGAAGAGTACTCTTTTAATAGTAAATTATAACCCAAGCGATATAATGGCTTGTGGTTGGAATTTAATCTATTACTTTGTCTCACCATTCAGTAACGAAGATGATATTAATATCAGCATGTTTTCCAGTACATATAGATACAAGACACAGTGTAAATCAGAGTATTCCAACAATGTATCATTAATCCTGTTATATATTTTATAACCCTCACAAATGGATTGGTCAGTATATGGATAGACAGATGGACAAAAGTAATTCCTAAATTCCTAAGAATCACTTTTCTTTGTAGACCTACAAGGGCTGATTGACATGTTGCAAGCCTTGTATTGAAGCAGGTTAGCATCAATGTCCTTTTTCAGCCCTATTTTATCTTTGCAGACCTATCAATATATAATGTAATGCATCAATCTACTTCACATGTAATAACTTAGGGAAAATTTGCAATAAATACGGTAGCAAGAATGCAGCTGAATCAGGCTTGACATGCGACTCCAATCTTTCAAACATGCCTCGCTTACCAAGGAAACGTCTACACATACACTGTATCTGTCCTGAAAGCCTCACTGACCTAGATAATTTCTACATCCTCCTGCATTCACTCTTGGGATCCACTCCCCATTTTCTGTGTGCCCCTCCCAACGTTTCTTTCCATCTAACTCATCCTCTTCCAATGAATCAGGACCCAAGTTGCAAATTTCCAACTTCTCAAAATTGTTTCTAAAGTCATCAAAAGACATCCAGAATTCTCCATCATCATCGAACGTCAGTCCTATCGCTTCTTTCTGGGAGTCTGGGATCAAAGACCACTCCCTCGACCTGAGAAAAAAAAAATTTGGTCAGGGATTTATTGCCATACACTCATATTTACTTCAATGCAAAATCTCTGTATTGTTCTGAATCACTACAACATTTATTTTCACAAGTTTGTCAACATAGCCATGGAGACTTGCTTGAAGCAGTCCAAACCAAACACCAACTGAATTGAAAAGTTATCATTTATTATACACAGTAAAACACCCTTATAATGAATTCGCAGATTATAAAGCGTAAACTGCACCAAGTTAGACTACATCATATAACATAGGTCTAACTTTGTTTTATTCCTTAAATGAGAGGAAAATAATGAACATTCTATTGAATTTAATGGAGCTTGGTTATAACAAACTTTTCTGCTAGCCCTGGAGATTTGTTATAACCATGTTTTACTGTAAATGACACAATATCACAATTGTATATGAAAAATATAGAGAAGAAATGAGAGAGAGAGAGAGAGAGAGAGAGAGAGAGAGAGAGAGAGAGAGAGAGAGAGAGAGAGAGAGAGAGAGAGAGAGAGAGAGAGAGAGAGAGAGAGGTATGAAATGTGTGAAATGGTTTAGAATTAAGAATTTATCATTAACCATCAGAGAGAGAGAGAGAGAGAGAGAGAGAGAGAGAGAGAGAGAGAGAGAGAGAGAGAGAGAGAATAAACATTGGACATATCAATCTGACATCATTGTATGCAAGCTGACCCCTTATTTCAACAAAATACGAAATATTTGAGTAGTATTTTATTACGTATAACATAATAGGATTTGTCAGCACTCGGTGCTTAGACTATATAAGCCTTCTCCTTTAAGATCATTGATACTAATATTGATACATGATAATAGTAATAAAAATATGTAAAATGACACAAAATATCTGCCTATCCTCAAAAAAAGGTGGGACATAAGAAAGACAGGAAATTTGATTTCGATTTCTGAATACATAAAATATGAGGAAACTAACATAATTATTAAATTTTCAATAAAAATAACTATGATTAATGATTTTATATGTTTTTCATGTGTTTCATAGTTTGGAAATTAACATTCAGTGACCACGGAAAGTTTTGAGGTCACCCCATGTCAAATTAAATTCTTCTGTAACTAATTCTTGCATATCAGGGAATGTAACTGCAGTTGTGGAGATTCCCCTATATCTATATATATATATATATATATTGGTAGTGAATAAGCGCCCTCTAGTGTTTCACTTACTGATCACTCCACCTTCCCTTCCATTCAGCCTCATTACCCCAGGGATTACGAATTCTGACCATGGGGATTTTCCCAGACATACTTGGGGTTTCGATATCCATCTAAACAAATTCACATAATTATTAAAAAAGAACCATAAAATTCATTCCAGCACATACCAAATCTTAAAATTATCATACACTATCAAACATTAAGATTTATATATTGTTCATTTCCCATTTTTAACCAACCTGAAAAGAATGCATCTTATTTTTGATTTCAACACGAGAAATTATTATTCTCTAAATACTGAACATGATGTCTTAAATACAACAAACAGAAGTTGCGTTTTAACTTCCAAAAAGTGATTTGTTCAATGAATATGACGATTTTTCGGTTAAAAATACATGAAACATCCTACCTTTCCAATGGTCAAATGGTATATTGCAAATGGAAAACAGACAATATTCTAATAGTTTACACAATTATCCTATTGTATCACATATTCATAAAGCTCCCTATTCCACTCAAACTTCATATTTACAGACATTGAATACATAAAATGACGTTTATAATTGGAGGTTTACCAGAATGACAGACGTGATACTGTAGGCATGGCCCATCACCAGCCCTGTGTTCAGTCGTGCTTCTACAACGTTGGGGTCAGCCTGTCAGGGAAGAAAAATAATAGATGCAAAATGCGTGAAATTCGTAATTTTAATGTTTGTTTTAATTCTAATTAGTCCAGACACCTCACAAACCAGGTTGTCAGTCCTCCATTTATCATACTTACCTCGTGAAGAGTAAAGAACTGAAATAGTACTGTATACAGGGTTATTTTCACCCCATATTTTTTTTTTTCATCTCTATACTTGCAAACAGTTTTGCCCTGTTCTGAATTCGCCTAGACACAGGAAATTATAACTGTTATTGTCTAGAGAATTTAAATTTACCCAACCTTAAATCGCCAATTGATAAGGGCAAAAGGGACAAAAATAAAATGGGTGTGAATATTTCCTTGTATATCGTAATTATAAACAAACTTCATTATCTGGAATAGCTAGAGAAGCTCACATCGTGACATGACAAGTTTGCGCCAACAATTGCACATTTGAGTTGCATGATTTGCTTTTCATCAGCTGAAAAATGATGAGGATTACCCATAGTGCTTCTGCAAAAATGTTGCCATCACTGCAGTATACATAATTGACAACCCCATAGATAAAACAAGTAAATTGTTTAGAAAGTACCACAAATGTTTTTTAAATTCCAAACAAGCTTTGTCATACCTTCGGACATTTTGTTGTTGATAATTGCTTGGTTTGAAAGAAAAACATTGCAGCTTATATTATGTCACAATGTTACTGTTAGACCGAATACATTATATTTCCCGTGTTAAATGAATAGGCGGCTTAAATAGCTGTGTGGCTAGATGTTAAGCGTCGTTGCTTGTCTCAATGGTCACACCGTTAAACATATTACTGAACTTACATCAATGGAACATCCCATAAGAGACCCTCTCTGGCTAGCTTTCAACATGATGCTGAACATATTTGGGGGAGCCTTTCTGAGGTCAAAGAATTCAGACACTCCTCCTGTGAAGTCAACCATAGCCTCACAGGTACTGCCTCCTTTCAGTGATTCATAAGAGCCTTCCAACCTACAAAACAAATGAATGTAACACCTCCAAAAGTTCATTATTTTAAGAATCTGAATTAGGATATATAAAACACATAAATTCATGATTTTTCATTTTCACTAAAAGCTGGATTTCACAAAAGGACATTTTCTTTCCAGTTACAATGGTCTAAACAATTCCTGTACCATTCAGCCAGGCAATTTACATGATAAGCACTAAATGAAATTCTGACGTACTTTGCATATGCTTTTTCCAACAGTGCACTCCAGAATTCGTTCTTGTCTACAGAGTGCATGAAGGTCAACTGGCCGTAGTAAGTTGGAAGTCGGTCATCCACCACCACTTCCACCCACTCTCCCTGTCGCCAGAAGTGGAAGCGGAACATTCCACAGTAGCCATCCTGAAAACTCTGATCTGGTGGAACAACCTTGGCAAACAGACGTTGGTTCACCGTCAAAGATGCAATAGCAGCTAGCAACCAACAATCGCCTACATAAAACAAATTTACAGAAATACTGCAATGTTCAATCAGTCTGGTAGCAATGCTTACTTTTTACAATGCTGCAATGTTCAATCAATCTTGTAGCAAAGCATACTTTTTACAATGCTGTAATGTTCAATCAGTCTGGTAGCAATGCTTACTTTTTACAATGCTGCAATGTTCAATCAATCTGGTAGCAATGCTTACTTTTTACAATGCTGTAATGTACCAGCAGTCTGTTACCAATGCATACTTTCTAAGAACATTAACTGTACTATAAAGTTTAAGAAGCTGACCCTGATCAGACTCAGATTTTTGCAGGAGTTGGAGGCCTGCTTTCTGAGTTTCCACTGATGTTGTGTCTAGTTAGTCTTCAGTGTAATTTCATTACACTCAAATACACTCATAACAAGCACATTTATAATAAATTCATGCTTATTGTGAAGTGACATTTATTCCTCTATGAGAGGAAAATAACAAAAATTTTATTGGATATAATGAATTTTGGTTTTAATGAACTGTGTTTCACTGGCCCTGGAGGTTCACTATAACCATGTTTTACTGTATAATGAAGTTTGGTTTTCACTAGTCCTGGAGGTTCACAATAACTGTGTTTTACTGTATAATGAAGTTTGGTTTTCACTAGTCCTGGAGGTTCACTATAACCGTGTTTTACTATATAATGATTGATTGATTATTTATCGCTTTCTGCCACACTCAACAGTTTTTCAGTTATCTGGTGGCGTCCAGTTTTTGTTGGTGGAGGAGAAAACCCAGATACAATGTACCTGGGAAGAGACCACCAACCTTCCGCAAGTAAACTGGCAAACTTGCTCACATAACGCCGTGGTCGAGATTCAAACACGCGCCGACAGAGGTGAGAGGCTTTGTGATTTTGAGCCCGATGCTCTAACCACTCGGCCACAGAGATCCCTACTACATAATGAAGTTTGGTTATAATGAAGTTTGATTTTCACTAGTCCTGGAGGTTCACTATAACTGTGTTTTACTGTATAATGAAGTGATTTTTACTAGTCCTGGAGGTTCACTATAACTGTGCTTTACTGTATAATGAAGTGATTTTCACTAGTCCTGGAGGTTCACTATAACTGTGTTTTACTGTATAATGAAGTGATTTTCACTAGTCCTGGAGGTTCACTATAACTGTGTTTTACTGTATAATGAAGTGATTTTTACTAGTCCTGGAGGTTCACTATAACTGTGTTTTACTGTATAATGAAGTGATTTTTACTAGTCCTGGAGGTTCACTATAACTGTGTTTTACTGTATAATGAAGTGATTTTTACTAGTCCTGGAGGTTCACTATAACTGTGTTTTACTGTATAATGAAGTGATTTTTACTAGTCCTGGAGGTTCACTACAACTGTGTTTTACTGTATAATGAAGTGATTTTTACTAGTCCTGGAGGTTCACTATAACTGTGTTTTACTGTATAATGAAGTGATTTTTACTAGTCCTGGAGGTTCACAATAACTGTGTTTTACTGTATAATGAAGTTTGGTTTTCACTAGTCCTGGAGGTCCACTATAACTGTGTTTTACTGTATAATGAAGTGATTTTTACTAGTCCTGGAGGTTCACTATAACTGTGTTTTACTGTATAATGAAGTGATTTTTACTAGTCCTGGAGGTTCACAATAACTGTGTTTTACTGTATAATGAAGTTTGGTTATAATGAAGTTTGGTTTTCACTAGTCCTGGAGGTCCACTATAACCGTGTTTTACTTTTTATGTTTCTCATTTTGTCACAATAACATAATGTACAACAGGGACCACTGAAACCCGTTAAAATGTCTACATATCATTCATCAATACTTCATGCATGAGGGGGGTGGATGGGTGAATATTTTATTCTGTTTCCTTGCTGAATTTATTTACTACTTATCTTAAATGTCGATATTTCCTCTGTTTCAAGTGTACCAAATATATTTTTTATAAATGTTGCTTATCTGCATCTGTCTCCACCCTTATCTTTAACTTCAGCTTCCTTGTTTTAATATTGTATAGTTTTTTTGTCATTACCCAAGCCATTGATCAGACTACCAGATCAAACAATGTTACGCCAAATTTACTTTATTTACCGAGGGCTAAAACTAAAAATTTTAAACGTTCATTTAGTTATTCATGTGCATTTCTTTGGAACAAACTGTCACAAAATGTTCGAAATTCTTATTCAATAGGTGGTTTTAAATCTATGTATCTCATGGAATATTTTAGATGAAATTCTTAGAAAAAGTTGTTTTTGTTCACATATTTGTCTTATGTTATGGGGTTTATTTCTTATTCTTGTCCTTTATAATTTCATACCATGTTTAGAAAATACACCGAGTTTTAGTACTATTGTAATATGTTTTTTCTCTGCAATGTCTCTTTTATTTCTTATTTATATAATCATGTCTACGTGTATGAACATGCATATATTAAAACTAATACTAATTCTATGTTTGTATATATGTTTTAATGCAGGACCACAATGAAAACTAGTTGTATGCTAATTGTGTTATCCTGGGTAAATAAAGGTTATTATTATTATTATTATTAACCAAGCTGTGGTAATGCGACTGACGTTCAAATTTTGTACAAATTATGTTTGACATCCAAACTGTCAATTAATGGATTTGTAATGGCGAATTTAACATAATGTTATAGGTTTAACATGCACGCAAATATGCATACATAAACCTGATTAACTGCAAAACTTTGTTGAGAATGCAATTTCTATTTGACTACCAAAATATGAAGAATTAAGTAAATTTTGTAAGATTAATCAACTATATTATACAAGACAATTTAATTGTCTATTTATATATTTCTTTTATTATAAAGCATTCAAATTTCAACTTAATAATTGCTTTATCTTAATATAATGTGACCTTAATAACAGGGGACCATAGTGTTGTTAGCTGTGAACATTAAATAGGGGCAAACAGGGTAGAATGGCAGAGCAGCACATTTGCTACGTGTAAAAACGCACACAATGTCCAACACTACAACACACTCTGCTGCACAGGGATAAAATTGTAAGAGACAATGGTTGCTGGTACATTGAGTATATATAAATGAATGGACAGCATAATGCACTCCTATGATGCAGTTTGGATCATGGTATTGCCAAGCTGCTAGTAGGCAGTACAAATTTGTTTCAGCCAGATATCAACCCATTACTGCCATGTAAAATAACATCTAATCTGAAAAAAAAAACCAGCACATCCTCCTTCCTGCCATTCAGTAATGATGACCATTATCAAAAATACTCCGCAGTATATGTATATGTAATTATTTAATGTTTTGTACAACTGTTTCATTGTACAATATATTTCTCCATGAAAGCATTGTGACAATGAAGTGGTCTTTCATCTTGATATAAAAGCCAATATTGAATCACATAATGTAAATACAGTCAAACTTTCTTACCACAAACTTGAAGGGGCTGAAAACAAATTTATCCAAGAACTCCATATACTGAGGTTAAAATACATAAAGAATATGTAATCGGCAGTTTCAACTCACTTCAGCATAATCATAGCACTTGAGATACCAATTTTTGAGATATCAAATATCAAGTCTACAAGGAATAACTGTCTTTTCTGAATTGTGGGGAATATAAAAAATAAAAAAATGCAGTAATTTCTGTATACCAGTAATGGATTCCATGGTAATATAAATTATTTCATGATTCCATTACTTCACGAAATAAGTTTCATTTTTGAAATTACAGAAAGGTATGAAGTAGGATGCTTCATGTTGGCATGCTTAATGAGGCATGCTAGTACTTCATGGAAAGTATCCTCATGTATTTTCAAAAATGAAATTTATTTCTTATATTTACAATCTTACTTTCATTTCTGTTGGAATTCCCAACTATTAAAATAGGCAGATTATTTCTATAAAATTCATACACACATAGTTTACAACTGCATCACAAGCTCAGCATTTAGAAGTGAGAATCACGGGTCTTTCGGATATGACCTTAAAAACGGAGGTCCAGTGTCAAGGCAGGCATTAAAGAACCCTCACTGCTATGGCCCTGAACGCTTAACATAGGTCTAAATTTGTGGTACTTCACCTAAAGCTGGTGACGTCTCAATGTGAATGAAAAATTCTCAATGGGATGCAAAACAAACAAATTATCAAATGCGTGAAAGGCCACAAAGGCATAGAGTGCAATATCATATTTGTCAGGGTTCTCAATAAATTTAGAGGGTAGCAGGTGAAATTAGAGAAATTAGGAGGAAAAATATTTGAGAGTCGCTGTAGACATTTCCTTGTTTCTAGACACTTAAATATAGCATTAAAATCATTGTAAAATGTCAGCAAAATGTGTTTATTTACATGAAAAGGAATAAATAGGAGAACTTGGACTGAAGTTGCTTCTCCTTACAAGTTCATACATGTACCCTCCTCTTGCAAGACAGTATCCCCTCAAGCCTAATTACTTCACAGAGACTATAATCAATAACTTCAAAATGTAGACAAAAAATGTTGAAAAGAATATCACTGCTTCAGAGTGAGACTATAAGTTTACAAAAGTCACATCTTCCGTTTCATTATAATGTAACAATTTCAGTATTAACTCTCTGTTTTCAATAATAAATCTAACAATTCAAAAGTTTAAAAGTTTGCTTAGTGAAGAAAGGATACTGTAAATCTGAACAGAATGCTACCTAGCCTGAGTTTCTTCTTGAAATAATCTGTTATTTTCTTTGTGATACACACGCTACTTTCATTTTGCTTAAAAGGAAACTGGGATCAGGATTACCAAAAACAAAACCGGAAATACTCTCTGTTTTAGTGTTTCTGTGACTCGCAACTGAACCGTGACGTTGTGCAGAATTTCACCACTTTAGTATTTATTCATTCTGCTAATCCAAATACAGATTCTCGATGAAACTACGAGAGTTCAGATATAAATGAAATTTGAGCAGGTTATTTTGTAAGTTTTTAATGATATTCTTGAGCCACTAATTTTGTAGGAAAATTTCTCATTGATTATTCTGGTCCCCCTTCCCACAATATTCTGTTCACGCACTTGCTACATTAGCAAACGGAATTGTGGGAAAGGGGGACCAGCAAACGGAATTGTGGGAAAGGGGGACCAGCAATGGAATTGTGGAAAAGGAGGACCAGACTATTCATTGATCTGTTTTGTAACAAATTCATTCGCGAATAATGAACTTTTATTACCAAACAGTTTTTTATTCAATTACTGGACAATGATATTAACAATGAATCAACAATGGAATTGTTTCTGTCTCTAGAATATCATTACAGTTAAGTATGCTGCCATTTGTTTGGAATGGGAAGATAAATATTAAGTGTGAGGTGATGACAATAAGTCTAGCTGTAGTACTTACCAAGTTCTCCCTGCTGGACGTCAAATCTGCTGGCTCCGTCAGAAATGAAGACAGGGTTATCACAGATCTCCTACAAACAGTAAAAAAAGATACTCAATACATCAAACCAATAACTCAAATATTAATTATTATTTTCCATCTGTGCATCTCTTCATACCATTGACATACCTAATTTCTTCTGAAGCCGAGGCCATATATTTTTTGTGTTAGGACACATTACTTTATCTTCAGTTCATCATATCATGCATTCCATCTTTGAGCTTCTAGTATTATGTTTGTAATTTGATTTGGGTATATTCTTTCTATCCCTATGATACAAGATAGTTTATTCACCAATCATGGGCCCCATGAAACATACAAGTTTATTAACATTTCATGAATTAATTTAAATGATTCCAGAAGGTTAAAGAACATAATTTGTTTTTGTTACACACAAATGTCTCCCCAGCTTCCCAATGACTCCCCCTCCTATTCAGGACAAAACATGAACAGGAACATAGATAGTAGGAAAATATTTAAGATCCCTAGGGTAGAACAATATGAGCATTATTAAATGATAATGAAGTATTGTACAAAATTTCAAGGTTATCGGATAAGCCATAAAGGAGAAGTGTTCACAAGTTATTTTACAACCTCCACCCCTCTTAGATCCACTATAACTTTAAGGATAATTGGATCCTCCTATCCTGACAATATGCATATCTACAGATGGCAATCAAGCATTGCACAAAGTTTCAAGTCTATCGGATAAGCCATATAGGACAACTGTTCACAAGGTATTTCACATCCATCTCTCTTAGATCCACTGTAACTTTTAGGAAAATAATTGCGCCATATACCAAATACTGTATGTATACTAAATATTGTCTGTATATACTGAATATTGTCTGTATATACTAAATATTGTCTGTATACTAAATATTGTCTATGGTCTGTATATTAAATATAGTCTGTATATGCTAAGTATTGTCTGCATACTAATAAAATATAGTCCATGTACTAAATATTGTCTGTGTAGTAATAAAATATAGTCCATGTACTAAATATTGTCTGTGTAGTAATAAAATATAGTCCATGTACTAAATATTGTCTGTGTACTAATAAAATATAGTCCATGTACCAAATATTGTCTGTGTACTAATAAAATATAGTCCATGTACCAAATATTGTCTGTGTACTAATAAAATATAGTCCATGTACCAAATATTGTCTGTGTACTAATAAAATATAGTCCATGTACTAAATATTGTCTGTGTACTAATACACAGGACACCAAAGCCATTCCAAACTTTCTATTTTTATTTTTACTATATACCTTATGAACTTAAATGAACACCCTTCTTAAACACAGCTGTAAGTATACGAACTTCAACAAGCCATCAAAATATATGTCCAGGACTTTTATGTTCATCAATGTAGCACTATACAATAACTGCTACAGAAAATGAACGCATGCCAGCTACATGTAGCTACAATAAACTACAAATGCACCTTTATCTGTTAACGTGCTTTTGAAGTTGTATCACTTTACTCAATTTTTTACGGTCTCTTCTGGCAGATAGTACAACCTACTGCACATGCTAAAACACTCTTAACAATACACACATGTTGCTGTGTTCTATACTAATACTACCTCATCATAGGCTTATGTTTTTCTTTTGGTTTTTAAAATTATCTCACTGTTAAAAGCATGTATGCTTTAGGTGCTAGTAATTTGGAGTGGTATGGTGCATCCCTGTTTGGTGTCAGAGGCTGTGTACAAGATTGACTCATCGAGCTGAATGAACATTCCTTCCAGTTAGCTACTGAGATACAGTTCTGCTTTCTTGCAGATGTTACCCTTCTAGAACGATTCTCCACTTTAGTGTACTAAAGAATTCAATGCACTTTTGAATAGGGAACATTCAGGTAGCCATATCAGCATGAATAGATTATTTACAAACAAGTGCTATCTTTTTTTAAAAATGTCAGAATTAATTAAAGAGTGGGCAAAATCCCAAATAAAATATTTGTTAGTTTTAATAAGAAATCAAGAGATTTAATTCATTTTGTTCCGTCAGCAAAAAAAAATAAAAATAAATTTAAATCCCACTCTGTGCATAGTTGTTGTGCGGTAAAGCTTGCAAATGTCTGAAAATTTGTAGCTAATTTCAACAATGACTTTATCAATTCCCAGGCAGAGTAGCTTTACCTCAGGAAATAATTTTATTTAAATAAAGAAACATAGAGTAGAAAATAACACTAGATTATATCCCCAATAGATTTGTATAGTATACTGATATGCGATATATACCGTATCAATAACTGAGGTACATCTGCATACAGCCCTACTGTAGAGCACTGATAGCATATAATCAATATGACATGTTGCACATTGTAGACATAGTAACATCAATATCTACCTCCATTCAGATTTAATATCATATGACAATATATGTAGTCTCTCTCATTAGCAGGCCAGTAGAAATTTGAGGGGGAGGTCACGCATTTTCAAAATTGGCTAAAAACAAATATCAAGTAGAAATCAGTAAAAATTTATTCAAGAGTATGTTTTTGCCTCCCCATTCTGGGAATGGCTTCCTAGACACCTGATATCTCTCCTCTGGTATATCCAGGGGTCTGTGTTTGCCCAACTCTTAATTTTGTATTCCTTAGAGAAGTTACGAGAATGATCACTGCTTTTTTTCTATGGGCAGGACAATGAAGTTGAACCCATCACCTCTCGAAGACCTGGTGTGAATTTAAGATGGGTCTTTCTGTGCCAAATCCAAAATGGTAGTTCCAAATCCTTATACACCTAGAATCACTGTTATTGCCTCAATTCAATATTCACACATTTACAAATCTCACTGGTAGGTCTACAAAGCATGTAGATATTGTCCTTAATCAATATAGTTAACAGCTAATTTACCAATGACAATAAGCGCCCCACTTTTTAATGATTTAGCACAGTAATGTTCGATATCTGTACTATATATGTGTGTATATAAATACCGATAGTCCAGCAATGATAACTAAGTTCACTCTACTAGCTTATACATAAGGACTGGACAAAATCCATAAATGCCTTGAAGAGACACAAACTCTGCCTGGTAAACATTAACACACAAGTCCTCTGGCTCTCGGAAGTTTGCCCCACAAGCACTGGGAGAGTGGGGACACCTGTTTCTTTGTGGAGGGGGAAAATTTAGACATAAGACATTCCTGTTAGCTCTTGGTTGCTGGGTAATGCTTTAGCTCAAGATTGATTGACCATTAGACTGAACAGACATCCAATGGTTCAATACCCTTGCACAGTCAAATATTCTATCTGTAACACAAATACAGAAATTCTACTCTAATTTCTTCACAGTCCCTGAAATTACCATAGATTTCCAGCAATTTTATAAGTCATCAGTTTCATTGGTGGATCATAGATAAAGGCCTGGATAGCTTAGCGGTTACAGCACCTGTTTAGCAATGCAGGGGTAGTACCAGGTTCGATTTCCAATCCAGCCATATCTTTTAGGGGGGAAATATGGGATCTAGGAATATTCAAGGATGAAAGAAAGAGAAATGAGAGAGGGCTATACAGGCTAAGCCTGCTGCCTAATCCCATCAATTTATTGATTAAATATTGTTTAATTGAAGAATGAAGTAGAAATTGGTGGACAGAGGGTGTCTGCCTGGACAGCTCTGCGCTTTAGCACCTGACTTGTAATGCAAACCTCTGTTGTTTCATTCTTGGTGCAGTCATATTTATTCTTCCTTCCTACTAAATCTGGTACTGTAATCAACCCTATTCAGGTATATATTATAGTTAGCTCCTCACAGGAGTGGACTTGTGTTGTTGTTTTTGGGGGTCAAGGAGGAGCAAATGTTGTAGAATTGGTGGACAGTGGCTATTGGCCTGGATAGCTCACTGGTTTGTGCACCCGAGGTCCCAAGTTTGATTCCCTGTCAGCCTTATCATTTCCCCTTCCTTACTACACATGAATTTGCAATACACCAGTAACCATCTGTTGGCAAAAAATTCACACCATTTTTTTTTATTTAAAATTTTGATGTATCTGGATATTTAGCCTATTTATATAAAGTATTTTATGTTAAAATAATATCAAAAGGATAAGATCAGCAGTATCTTCAAGGTAAATAAAACCCTGCTATGTGTATAGGCCGTTGGCAGATATCCTTGTCTGCACTGTTGGGGGGTTAGTGAAACTCTTCTCGTTCTCACCAAAAACCAGGGACCCTCTATCAAGCAGCTATATGCCTGCCTTTTTTCATTTTCGATAACAGTTTCTTCTAATCCTTTACGTATCAAACCCTTACTACAGTGCAATGTCATTTAATTTTGTAGAGTAATGAGGCCCTAAATTTTGCTATTGCCAATCAAATCAATGGTTTAGGCCAGTCAGCTTCTGTCAGCATGACACAGCAATAATACTGCTGACAGCAGGGATCAAAGTTCAGAGATTCTCTAAAGCCCCTGGAAGCTCTCACATAGGTGCAGCATGAACATAAATTGTTAAAATATTTATTGATTTATTGTAGGTGTGTCACTACCTACTGGAGATTCTGTTTGAGGACAGTGGTCACAACATTTTACAGAGGGTCAAGATCCACTGAACAACCTCAATAATGCTGTCATTTAACTTGAAGTTGGGAGAACATTTGGTTAATTAAGCCAAGTGCTGAATCTAATGTCATCAAAGCTTTCCATCCCATAAAACAACATACATATACTAAAACAGAATCCACAATGCAAATTCCACAGGGTAATTTAACCATGAAATCATGTATTGGCACTGACAATCACATATTAATCTGCAGGAGGCTCAGTCTGCCAAGTATACACATATGTGCACATTCTTAATAATACAATTACATGTATATTCTTCTTGCCTGCTCAACTCACATGGGGTCTCTTCCACTCAAATTCCCTTGGAGGAGCCTGGCTGTAGAATATGGAGGTGTCCTCTGCAGGAAATTCTGGATCCTCAAACAACACCTCGTCTGCCAGACATTGTTCCCTGATCTCTTCGTAATGCTGTTTTCTGATCCCCAAGATCAGGTCTCTCTCCTCGCGCCGGGAATGTCTTCCACCAATAGAACGGTGACAAGACGTTCGGTAATAACTGTAGCCATACTCAGACATTCTCAAGCTATATATCACAAATCTGACACCCAGATGTACACAAAGAACTCAAAAAATGTCCACTTAAAAATCAATTCCCAGTCCTTTTTCGGAGTTCATCAATTTCTAGTTGGCAAGTTGAGACTTGTTGAAAGTTCATTGATGATTATGAAATATTTATCAATGGTTTTTGGAATGTTATCTTGCCTATCAAAACACTGATCACACACTTTGACAAGGTAAATATGGCACATACCCTGCCTAAAGGATAGTGTTTTTGTGAATGTGGGGAATTACACACACCAGCAAAAGATTCAGGTATTTAGTAAAGCTTTTTTTTTCATCTGTAAACTTCTTAAGGTAAATCTTGTCTTTTGTTAGACAACATTTTCCTTGTAATATTTACCCACTTCCGTTAACCTAATTTAAACCTCTGAGATTAAAAATCCTAACAGTTCAAAGTAAAATTACACATTCACATTATCATATATATATAATAGCTGTTCCACTGAAAGATCTGTGGAATGCCTTTAATATTTTTGCTGTTCATGCAAAACAAAAACTTCCAATATTAAACATGCTGTATTTAGTGTCTGGGACCAAAAAAGAAAAATATATTGTTACGGATCACTTCTCTGATTATTAAAGGTACAACACATTTGCTATGCAAACTGATCTCCAAGTACATAAATTTATCCTTTTGAGACAGGTTTGCTTACATTACTGACACAATACAAACTGCTAGCTACATGTATGTCAGGATTTTACACTCAATATGAGGAGGCTGAAGTTTGACAATTGACTTTATTTATACAGTGTAGTGTCATTGATTTTACTGGTGGCCCACTAATCAGTTTATTTCCTTCAATGAAGTCTTCTATGCACCAGTGACATCCGAGAACTTGTTTGACAAGAAACAAACACCTTTTTGAGTCCCTACACATTGCCTCAAGCATGCGTTTCAGATTTAATTGAATAATATCACACACAGAACAGTTTATTCTCATCTCTATTATCTGGAATTAAGTCTGTTAAATTAAATTATGATGTTTCTTAAATTTATCTGTACCAACCATATATGAATGATATAAGTACATGTGAAAATATGCAGTATGTAAACCCATCTGGAATTTCAGAGAACAAACTGTCATTGTTTCATATGTTAACAATCTAAGCATTTTCAAACATTTTTGCAACCTATTAAATATGCAGATTCTTGACTTAGTGCCAATGTTCTGAGAATTCACTACTACTGAAAGCACAAACAGCCAGCTCCGTGTGTCATCCTCTTGTTGAGCTTATTAAATACATCCCCTATTAGTTGTTTTTTAATGCACCTCTATCTACATTATCTGTGATTGTACAACATCACCCCTCAGTCTACAGCCTGTGACAGATGTTTTCTATCATTATCTTCAGAAGGGAAAATGAACAATCAGGCAAATGTGCATGTTTTTCATTACCTTTACCCAATATTTGATGATGTATTAGTGTCTTAAACAATGTAAAATGTACATTGTACACATGCGGCCTGTGAATCGTGTATCGACAAATGTTACAAACAACATACTTTACCTCGTTGACAACACAGATCTGCTTTTCTTGTATGTACAGTATTATGAATTACAAACGGAGAAATAGTTTAACTAGCTGTGTGACAGTAGAAAGATTGTTTTGAAAACAGTATGTGTGATAAAATGACAATTCATTTCAAAGGTTGATAATAGAAGACATTTCGACAATGACTGATTAATTTGGGGTTGATGAATTCATTAACTGCAAACAGCTTAATCTTCTACTGTATCAAAAAATCAACATAACTACCATATGCTAAATGTTTCTTTTAAAAGTTTTAAATTTATTATCGAGATTAATCAACAGAATGAAATGCAAGCATCAAACTTACATGTGGTCTTTTCCATTCAAATGGACGAGGGGGTGCTCTGCTGAAAAAGATTGAGGAATCCTCGGCTTCAAACTCCGGGTCCTCAAATAAGATCCCCTCTTCCTGACATTTCTTCTTAATTTCATCATAGCTCTGATTAATGACGCCTGAGAATGGGTCCTTTTTCTCCTTCCTAGTGGACCTTCCAAGCACCTGGGGCCTTTGGGAGAATGCGGGAACACTGTAGCTCGGTTGATCGTCTCCGCCACTGCCAATCCGGATCTGGTAGCGTCCACCGCCCCCGCCGATATTAATGCCCCCGTTCACAGACGTATCCCCGCCACTGTCATCCCCGTAAGTGTACGTCTTGGTTTCCACTCGAGGAGGGCCACGCCCATCCGAGTAAAACGTGCGAATGGTTCGGGTCGTTTTAGTGGTGTACGGCATCTTGCAATGGTGCTAAATTTCCCTCTTTCGCTCTCTGCTGCAGAGCTTTATACGATGTGACTGTAACCTAATTGCAATCAACGCCTGATTAACAGATTTTGCCGGTGCATTCACTAGATACAGGAAAAACAACCCAAATTAACTCTCCAATCTGTTTACCTTCTCTGATCATCAACTTTCCCCGTTCGCAATGATCGTTTCGGATCGCTTCCGGAACGGACGGTTCTATTTTCTTGGACGAGGGGTCAGAGGTTGATACCTTGATGGTGTGATGACATGAAACAGAGTTATCTTCCTTTTATTATACAACCATAAGGGTTCTTCTTCTTCTTTTAATCACATTTAGTCCGCTGTCTATCTGTCTGTTTCTGTATCAAACATTCTTGGGTAAAGGGAATTCAAGTTAGTTAATTACGTTTTCTTTATTATTTTTTTTTTCCATAAAGCTTCCATATGTAATAAATCAAACATCCAGCCCAAGGCCACAAAAGCTTTTAAGTTTTACACAGGAATTTAATTATGTTAAAAGTAAAATTCTTTTACACAACTATATGCGCGGATCCAGATTTTTTTTTCAGGAAAGTGTGTCCCATGGACTCTTTGCAATTCTTTTTAGGGGTCCAACTCGAAGCATTTAGCATATATCCTTTACAAGTGTATAAAAATAGGCAAAAATATTTATTTTCCATGAAATTCAAAGTGTGATAGGTTTGGAAACACAAACCCCACTCCCCATTCCTATATTCGCGCCTGACATAATCCCCATTGACGGTTGTTTGCTTTACGTCCCATCGAGAATTTTTCACTCATAATTCATGAGAAGTCACCAGCTGTAGGTGAAGTACCACAAATTTAGACCTATGGTTAGCGCTTACGGCCGTAGCAGTGATGGATCTTATTAACGTGCCAACTCCTGTCTCGACACAGGACCTCCGTTTTAAGGTCATATCGGAAAGACCCGTGATTCTCACTTCTAAATGCCGAGCGTTTGGTGAAACAGCAATCACCATGTATACGTTTACGTCTTAGGCGTGACGTAGCAAGAGCAAGATCTCCCAGTTACGAAGCGAACGCTCTGCCTCTGAGCTACCGCGACGTGTTCTATAGACGGAATTAAGATATTTTATATTTTTTTTTTGAAAAGAAAACGTGAAAAGTCTGTAGTGTAACGAAAATTGCACAGTAGGATAATATAATAAAAATCGTGAGAAAGCTCGCCGGAAAGCGTGATTCTAATTACACCAACCCCATAGTTCAAAAGATATAGACAAGGTTAAAGTTTTTGAAAAGTGGGTCAAAGACCATGGTAAAGGTTAAAAGTCCTGGTACCAAATAGCAGGCCTTATTATGACGAATTTATATATGTGGAATATGAAAGATATATCCCCCATGTTTCAAAAAATATAGCCAAGGTTATAGTTTTTGAAAAGTAGGTGAAACTCCAAGGTCACAAGGTCAAAGTCATGGTACTAAATGAAAGACGAAGCTGGTCGTGAGGAATCTATATATGAAATATCAAAGCCGTACCCTCCTTGTTTCAAAAGGTACAGACAAGGTTAAAATTTTTCCCTGAAAGTGCGATACCGACATAAAGGTCGTGGCAATCTCCGGACATTTTTTGAAAATCGCGGTAGCTCAGTGGTTAGAACGTTCGCTTCGTAACCGGGAGGTCGTGAGTTCGAATTCTGCTCTTGCAGTGGCCGAGACGTGAAAATAGGTAACCAAACGCTCAAGAAGTTGGAATCACGGGTCTTTCGGATATGACCTTAAAAACGCAGGTCCCGTATCGCGACAGGCGTTGGCACGTTAAAGAACCCTCACTGCTACGACCCTGATCGCTAAGCATAGGTCTAAATTTGTGGTACTTCACCTACAGCTGGTGACGTCTCAATATGAGTGAAAAATTCTCGACGGAACGTGAAACAAACAACCAAACAAAATTTTCTGACGAACAACAATATTAGTGCAGTATATCCAGTTAATGTGCACGCATCCGCATGTATTTTAAATTCAAATTTGTACCATGACACCTAAAAAAGGATGGGGCTTGTGGGGAATGCAAATGTTAAGGTGAGCGATGCGGCTATATGCTTCTTGTTTTAATTAGACTGTTAGACACCCATAGCCTCACCATGGACTTCCCACCCAATAATCCGCCGTTGGCTGTTTAGTTATATTTTTGATAAAGTGTTTCTCTATTCAAATAGCCTTGTTTATGATGTGAGCTTAATTTACTCCTATATGCAAATTTTTTTTTATATCTACAAATATTTGTGTGAGCAAAACATACAAATTTGCATATATGTAAAGAAATTTGTACAGGTTTGTTCTGGGGTAGGGGTACATATCTGTACAATCGCATGAGGAAAAGCAAAATTTCTGTTTCTGTGTGCAAACTTACTGAATGAAAGCAGAGTAAATCATCAATTTTATAGCGTCACCAATGGTATCCGCGTGCTAATGTGTTGCATCGTTCCATTTTCTTGACCTTGTAAATTTTGGCGTTCAGTCTAATTTCACACTCTTGCAGGAGGAATCCGACTGTAGTTCCAACAATTTACAACATCTGGAAGACTTCTTTCTCCTGAATGAAACCATTCTGATAAAAAGCTATAATTACAAATGAATAGAGAAATAGAATATGCACTGATGCACTCAAAGAACCTTAAACACACGTGAATGTGTAGAAAATTTACCTTCACACGCAGAAACAAAACTCCCGAGTATATGAATTTCTCACCGTGTATACAATATTACTAATTAACGAGACTTTTTGAAATCTGGGCTTAGATTTAAATACGTATTATCACAATATTTCGGCGAACATTCTATAAGACTTAATTACTATATGCATAAGAAAGACAAATTACATATGATTTTGTATACATGCACTTTGAAAACATGCGATGTGTCCTTGGATGAAGACGTACTAACAGTATGATATAAATTCTGTAATACTTAATTCCCAAAAATAACTAGAAAAAGACCAGATGATATAAAAAAAATCACAGGTATCCTTACTGTAAAAAAAATATTCCCTGAGGTATCTTTTGCATTGTTAATGAGTCTTCCAGGTTTTGTCTGTTTGTTTGTTTGGTTTTTTTTCTTAACAGAAGTGATAGACAAACACCTTATATACTCAGGTCCCAAAAATGTCATCGTGGAGGGGGAGGGCGTCAATCAAGTACCCACTTTTAGGCTGACTTTTTATCATTTAAAAATGATAGCACCATTTTTTTTCTCCAAAGGTAAAATATTTTACATGTATAACATCGATCAATCGAATCTTAAATATTTGCACGCCCGCCCCTTATTGACAGTTCCTTTATCATCGGTGAGAGAAGAATGTCACGTTTTACGACAGTGCAGAAATAATATACCAGTTATGTCACATTAATCAGCAAAGGAAACCCTACTGCCGGTTATTCTAAATATTTATCAAGAAGTAATCTTTAGACAGAAAATAATTTGATGAGCCAGCGGTATTTCTTTTCTTGTTGTTGTATCATTTGTTTTCCCTGTATACACAAATAATAAACATGTTATGCAAATACACTCTATATATAACATCATGAAATTACATTAAAAAAATACAAAGCGCTTGCAATTTGCAATTCGGCAATTGCACTATTATTTATCAGACTATGCGTATACACTTAACATGAGAGAGAGAGAGAGAGAGAGAGAGAGAGAGAGAGAGAGAGAGATGGTTGCACTATCATTTATCAGACTATGCGTATAAAGTTAACGAGAGAGAGAGAGAGAGAGAGAGAGAGAGAGAGAGAGAGAGATGGTTTTTCATGCATGATCGCATGGTCATCGAGTATAAAAGCTTTAATAAAATAATCAGAGTATGTTGCGAGTAACTTTCATATTCAAAATTCTCTTTGACATTAAATATCAGGCAGTCTTCTTACTGTGAAAGAAATCTTATGAACAAATACATGTAGATTGGTTTTTATTTTTGCAAAAATATATGTATATCGCGTCACTAAATATTTGTAAACTGTGTAGTTGATATATACCTGTTAGTGTATTTAAATCTACTTGATGATATCTAGATTTACACAAATAAAAGTACGAATAAATTTGCTAAATCACTGAATACAGTTCGCTTTGGAACTGTCTTGAACATGAACCGCGATGATGTACCGTCGTACATCATTTAGTTCAAGGAGTGATCAACTAAGCAAGAATCTAATGAATACCTTGTAACATATTGCCATATAAATGTCAGTTTCTGTTATATAAAAAGGTGTCTTTGTGAAATGATGTGCCCGCGAGCGTGATCTAGCATGGTCAAATCTGAGCTTGTGACATTGGTGAGCAGTGGCCTTGACCAGTCATGTAGTTTTCAACAAGAATTCAAAATTATCTGATATATGCATGTGACCGATAAAGTTCAAGATGTTATCAAGGTTAAGGCCACAATTATATGTACGACAAATGTCATACCATGGTATGTGACCGACAAAGTTCAAGATGCTATCAAGGTCAAGTCCACAGCTATGTGTTTGTGACCGATAAAGTTCAAAATGTTATCAAGGCCAAGCCCACAGCTATGTGTGTGTGACCGATAAAGTTCAAAATGTTATCAAGGTCAAGTCCACAGCTGTATGTATGTGACCGACAAAGATGCTGTATCAAATTAAGATTTTTCACTCGTCCACACGCGAGGGGAAGGATTAGTAAATCAGGGATACCTATCCCAAGAAGTCTATATAAACTGTTAGTGTAAACTAAATTCTTTTTATGAAATGTGGAGGTTGTAAGGAAGTTAGTGGGTGTAAGTAGAATTCCGACAAATTTCCTCAGAAACCAACCAACTTTCATTTATTGAAACATGAAAGTAATTTTTTTAATGCTGGCAAAAACAGCTGCCAGATGAAAGACCTGTGTATACTCCCCATCCCTGCCGACGCTTCGCATTTTATCACTAATAATGCCATCTACATATAGTATATGAGGCACATGATTACGTCAGCTCGATGCATGGTATGATTGAGGTGGTTTCGCTGCAAATTAGTTGTATTTTGAGCCACTTCAGTAAGGATTCTGTACTAGTGATTCAAGGAAGTTTTTCCTCGGGTAAGTTAAATGACATGTAATTTGTGACTTTTGACCTTTTTAGTTTTTAATTAAATTTGGTGTCAAATAATGGTTGATATATTGTTTGAATATAGTTTGCACTTAATTTGATGCATTAGGGGTGGACTTCCTCGAATTGGAAAACGGATCATCATTCCCTCAACTTATGCGGAGCTTGTAGTTTGTGTGCACATTTCAATTATCTGTTCATTCAGCTTGCCAATCCGTGATCACGGACGTGTAATTCCATCCGATTGGCAATCTTGGACATTATTTTCAAAGAAGGAATATAAGATCAATGGGTCTAAGGGGCCGATCCAGAAAATTTTCAAAGGAGGTTGCGACCCAAGTTTGTACATTTTCCGACTAAGAAGGGGGAGGGGGTGAACCCCAAAACGGCAAAAATTTACCTTTTTTAAATGTTCTTCCAAAGGGAGGGGGGATGCAACCCCCGTAACCCCTTCTAGATTCGCCACTGGGCTTCAACGCTCACCTGAGTCAACCTGTATATACAAGATTGGTAATGTTGTTGTCATTCACATAGTCTTGAATTAGAACATTAATGCACGAGTGTCGGCTCAGATTACATTAGAAATACCAGCAGAACCCATTGAGGGGTGGAGCAAGTATGACGTTTGTTTGACAAACTTACCTCCCTGTTTATCAACTGGAGAAAAGAGATCAAAATCCCGTTGTTCATTTTTATTTTTTTTTTAGTGTAGGTTAGAAATAGATAAAAAGAACTCTTCACACAATTGCACAAAAATCAATGTATATTTCAAAAATAACATAGAAAATTTAAGACTTCATTTTAAACTGGTTTTTGGAATAGTATTATTTCATTCATACGCATTTTTTGTGTATGAAAGTATATAAACACTGTGTCATACTTTAAAATAATATCCACTGGAGAAGGCGTTTGAGGTCATGTTATTGACCCCAGTCTCATGAATAATTCAACAAATATTAGACCAATAACAATAATTTGACGAGAAATCAAGGACCAATCAGAAATCGTTTTACTAAAGCATATTCGGATTGCAAGTTGAAAACAAATAAATAAATAAATAATAAAAATAATTATAAAATTGTGTTAAACGAATTCCAAATATCTGCGTTAAAAGAACAAAGGAAGGGTTTAGAACGTGGTGGGAGAAAAGAGACAGATTCAGCAATTTTCATGGCATTTATTCGATTAAACTTGTGTGGTCCGAATTTCGACAAATTTTATCCACCTTGTAGTCATAGAACATACATATTTATAAGGTCGCACGACATGGCATACCTTATTACAACTGTTTTAACCCTGGGGCAGGATTATATATTTGGGTTTAAATCAACAGTCACTCGACCATTTCGAATGCATATTAAGTGAAATTAAGTCGCATTTCCAGTTAAGACCTCCAAATCGGCGATCTTGTCTGCGTAAAACCATTTGAATCTATTTGCATTCTTTGTGAGGAGACAACCATATAGATATTGTTAAATTATGATATTTAAAAAAAAAATGAATAAATAAATAAAAACAAAAAACAACAACAGTCAGGGAATTCATTTTGCAAATAATTTACACAAATGATGTCCAGTACATTGGCAAAAATTGGTGTTGGGGTGGGGTGCATTTATTAATTTTTCATCTTGCCGACCCATAGGGCAAAATTGTGGGTGGATAAAGGGGAAAACAATATAAGAAATGTAAAACATATTTTTGAAAAGGATTTACTTAATTGAAACTGACACACAACTGTATTTTTTTTTCTGTGAAGGAAAAGGAACTGTTCAAAAATATCCAAATTAATATCTCCCTGAGAAGTACCATGTGTCACCATTGTTTTGCACAATTTACATACAATTTCACTTCGCAGGGTATTTTGTCTAAGTAATTCAGTACACATGCCTATCGCCTATAAACTTTTCGTAATTCCTCTTACCTTGTTTTATGTATTATGATTAAGTCATAAAAATTTTGAAGATTGATCATCATTCTCCAGAGTTTCTAAATTTGAATAGGTTCAGTAACCATGGTAACACAAGCTTGATGAAAATCTGATACACAATATGAGGAATTTAATTCTGAAGCAGATTTTTTTTTTTTACCACGGGGGAAACTATATACTGACTATGAGAAAAAAATGTATGCTAGAGCCACGCCCCTCCCTCAGAAAGAAGCCATAGTTAGCCCGTGTAGGATTGTGAGTAATACAGGATATGACGTCATGAATACTTATAAGGCATTTATTTTGGACAGACTTGAAGATATGATATTATACATGTATTGTATATTTGCAAAGTACAGTCGTCTTTCATATTTTCAATGATATAAGCTATATTTGGAGCACCCTCTCCTGTCTTTAAAGTGAACAAGAGTTATTTCTCTTGCGTCATGTGAGTTTTTGACACACTATTTTTTGCGGTAGGCGTCATGCGATAATTTCTATGAATGGCAAATGTTAGGTATCCAAGATCAAACTAGGGTTTCTCATCATAAAATGATATTGATTTAACTTTGTATCTTACTCTATGATAGCTTCAGCTCAGATTTTAATATTAATTTACTCTCCTCAGATCATTATCCATTCTAAAAAAAAATTCAAATATATACTAGGTATTCAGAGAAAGTCCACCGATACTACTGTTCTATATAAGCTGGGCCAATTCCTTTTATTTTACTTGTGCTATGAAAATATGGTTTTGATTTGTTTTTTCAAGACTGACCAAATTAGAGTCTATGAATAATTATAATTAGTAGCTAGTAATATCAGCATTTAAAGAAGACAAAACGCTGGGTGCTACAAAATCATGGCAAAGAAAACTGTTTATATACTGCAACTAAATCTTTCCTTAACTTCTATAGACCACATAAAACTGTGTATACTGCAATTAAATCTATCTTAACTTCTATAGACCACATAAAACTGTGTATACTGCAATTAAATCTATCTTAACTTCTATAGACCACATAAAACTTTGAAAAATATACTGGAGGAACACTATTAATATAGTCAAAAAATTGTGAACATTTGAAAAACATCTCTAAATCGAACTGTGGAAAATTGACCTTAAATAGTAATATAGTGAATTTAAATGAATATAAATTACAAGGTAATTTAATTTCCATGAAGGAGATTAGAAAGATTAACTCTAACAAAATCAAGAATTAGAGCCCATACACTGTATATTGAAATAGGGAGTATTCTAGACCGCGTATTCTTAGAGAAAAGCGTTTGTCATACATGCAGATTATTTATTAAGATAAAATACATTTTTTGTTTTTTACTGTCCAAATCATGACCAATGCAGACTACAATATGATGAGATATTTAATTGTCAGTGTTATATGAAAGAAAAACTCATAACTGAAACTGTTATAACAAAATATCCAAATTGCAAGAAGAATAAGCAACGTTTTGAATGAGTGTTTTAAAATCAGGAAAATAAGACTTCAAAATAATAGTATTCAGGGACTGAATCCCCCCCCCCCCCCCCCCCCCCCCAGAAAACAACTGTATATGTTTCTCTACAACTCAAGTACATGTAGGCTGACTCATTTCCGTTGTTATTTTATTTATTTATTCAATTATCGTTGTTATATTGATGACTACATGTATGGATGGTGCTGTCAATAAATAAATTGAATTGATTAATTTAAAAATGAGATTTGTCAATTAACTTAAACCAGAGTTGACTAACAGGGGTCAATACTCTTTGCGGGTACACCAAAATTGGGATACATATCTGAATTCTGCACATTGAAATTACCGTATTACACGATAATATAACAGAAGCGTCTACTTCCTGTAGCCGTTGCTGAAGGGCGTTGCACACAAATATATAAGGACCTGACAAATCTCCGCGACCTGGACTCATACAAATGACTTCAATTCCAGAAGACTGTATATGGCCGGTTCATTAGAAATATATGCTTCTGATAGACCTTGAGACTTTGTACAGATTACGCCGAAATCGAGAAACACTTTCAAGTCATATATACATTTTTTTGTGTTATCTATGAGCATACTGCAAAGATATATGGTTGTCTGAACAGCAATATTTCTTTTGCAATTTGACCTTGACAATTAATCAGAGTTATGACCCCCCTACCTTAGTATTTGTATCGATTTGTTAGGTATGAGACTCGACCCAATCCTTGTTATAAAGTTATGGCCCTCACAAGGCTTCTACAGACAACAAGACAATTCAGTTCAATTTATTCTCACAAGTCTTTTATAATTTTAATAATAAGATAAACTTAATAGCAAATTGAAATTCTTTGAAGAAAAATAAATCGCGAAATTTCTTAATGTTTGGTCTTTGATGAAATTTTTGCGGTAAGTACAATTTTCGAAATTCTTTTAAGTACATCTATACATTAGATATCTAATGACAAAACATAATAGAACTCGTCGCTTATTCAGAATTACACAGGTTACAATTTCTATCTGCTCTGAGGATAACACCAGACCTTTCCCCAGTTTCTATTGGTAAGCGATGATTTGTCGTATTGAATCTTGTAACTTTACATATTCTGTAAATAACCAAATTTGATAAAATATAATTTTGACATTTAAATTGTTAAACAACTTCCAACTTTGCTGCACGGAACTGACCATATAATCTTTGCTAAAGAATTCACAAACCACCTTTTGTTTTGTACATTTTGGAAAATCCATATATTACTTGAGTCACAATTGTCAATAATATTTTTAATATTTTTCACCCATTTTGATTCGATATCCATCTAAATGATTTTTTTTTTTTAGGTATTAGAGCTGATAAAACTGATATGACAGTTTTGTTTCTTAGTCATTGACAAGACAAACTAACAGGCTGTTTCTAACATACTGTAAACAAACTATTATACACATCATTTTTATTGCGAATGATCGATAGAAAACTTGTAAGCGACGATTTATTTCCGCGACCGAGAAATCATATTTTATTTCTCAGTTGTGTTTAATAACCGTTTTAATTATATGATTGAATAATTCTGAGTTTTATAATTGGTTGATCCAACAGACTAAAAAAAAAATATAACGTTATTCACCTCCACGTGCTTACGAGGTGAATATATCATATGATGTTTCCAACATTAAACCAAAAATGAATTCCCAAATTGATCCGATTGGTTATCATTTTTTGGTCGTCCAATGAAAAGTTGCGTCTCTAATCACTTTCGACTAGGTCTTGCACTCTAGCCATAAACCAAAATGACTGACCAGGTATCGTTTCATAAACTCTATTAACAATCTGCAATGTTTAAATTTTTCAATTAAATAATAAAACAATTATTGATATTTTCTTGGTCGTTACAATGCTCTAACTACATGAGCCTGGAACTACCTTAGAATTACATATTACAATATTCGGTGAATATTATATTTCTCATGTAACTAAAACATTGTATTGACCTAGAAAATATCAATAATTGTATTTAAAATGCTTTAAATCCACTCCATAATTACATATAATGTCACTGTGAACAGTTCTCACGTATTCATTTTATTTCTAATCCTTTTGTGCAATTGTGTCACTGATTGATTGATTTAATATTATTTGATGTCCCTCTTGAGAATTTTTCACTCATACGGAGTTGTCACCATTGCCGGTGAAGGGCTACAAAATTTGGTCTATGCTCGGCGCTTACGGCCTTTCGGCAGGGAGGGATCTTTATCGTGCCGCACCTGCTGTGATTCGGGGCTTCGGGTTTTGCGGCCTCATCCGAAGAACCTCCCCATTTAGTCGCCTCTTACGACATGCAAGGGGTACTCTAACCCGGATCCCGACGGGGACAATTGTGTCACAGAAGGCATTTTAACATTCTTCAGATGTGATCAAAAGCAAAAATAATGTCCAATTCGAACGTAAGCTTTCCAAAATCATTAAAAAGATCCTGCTAAAATAATTAACCAATCCATTCCAGGAGCCATAATAAAAGTATTCTAATATATAATACATGTAAACGTATTCTTGAAACAAGGGCAGGTAACTCTGAGCTACTTGTACTCGTAGATGGTATCGGTGTATCTTAATACGCACGGTTAAAGATGATACAAATTTATCTTCAATCTTGAGTTTATTTTAAATTAGGTATTACTATTCCAAATGATCAGCTCTGTGTAATAATTCGTGTTATTTTTTTTTTACAACGTATTGCTGCAGAAGCCCTCCACAATAAATATCCGATCTCGCGAATATTTCTCACACGCGTATAATAATTGGTGTACAGTACTCGTACATATGGGAGGGACAATCATAAATTTTAAAGATTCTCATTCGTTTTATGATGATTGAATAATTATTCCCATGTTATACACGTACCACGTCTACGGTAGTAGGATTTTATATTTAATTCACACAGTGTCGCGAGTATCTACACTGTCTTTACTCGCTGGATAAAGTATACACACATATCTACTCTTGTAGTTTGAAGTATTGAAAACTATGATGTGAAATATATATAAATACTAGTACTATGCAAAACTTCGACTTTTTCAATCATGACAGGTTTAAGAACCATGCCTTCATTTACCGAATGTCGACAATTTGGAAATATGAAGGAATATTTGATGTTGTAATTTTTGATTTGTATTTTTCAATATATATATATATATATATATATATATATATATATATATATATGACTATTATTTTTATGGGTGCCATCATTTTTCATTCTGACTGGTTCGATGAGTCAATACCTGGAATCAGACCACTGTCGACCATTGACTCATCTCCCCAAATCTTAAGCCACAGCTGGTATGGACTCTTTACGACATGCGCCTCAACGAAATTGACTGAATCATCCTAAACGATGTCAGAAATACCCCCCGGTCATGATAATTATCTCAGAGGTCACCTCTGAATTTATAAAGCCTTCTTAATTCTCAATATAAAGGTTTAAGAAAATATGAAATGATCAAAGCTTGCGTATATCAAACAATTTACAGTAAATAAGGACTTGCTGCGCGAGTGACAGTATTTCCACTTAAATGCGGTTAAAATTTTTAACTGATTCGAAGACTCGTTAATTTTGGAAGTCATAAGAACGTTCTCAAGCTGATAAACACTCTGCAACATTTTCTCATGCTGGATCTTTATTACTTATTTTTGACCCGGAATACTGGCTACTTCTATGCCGCTTTGTCTCGTTTCTTTGATTTCCCCCCTCTCATTTCAGACTGTCGGTAGTGTATTTACACGGTAAAATGAGTGGACCTACCACAGCCTGGTCACATCAGCTTTTGTTGATGCTTATCTTGTCACACAACTTGTCATGCCACAGAGAGAGAGAGAGAGAGAGAGAGAGAGAGAGAGAGAGAGAGAGAGTGAGAGAGAGAGCAATGACTAAGCTATACGAAGGAAACGGGAACGGATATTCATGAATCATCAATTAAAAATTTCGAGTTTCGAGTTCACAGAATTACGCAGACCCCATTATATATTGTCACCTCATACACCCCCAAACACAGGAGAATAGGTTGCAGGTTGTAAACATATTGTTATGTTATAGAAACAAATTTCATTGTACAAAATGATAAGTTGTCACAATAACAGGCGTCGGTTTTTTCTCCTACATTGAGCTAAAAATTCGATTAAGGGTTGTCGTCTTCTTATTTGTAAATTTGCATGCATGGTCTTTAGAGGTCAAACATCAAAGTCAAAAACGTATAAACGAGAGGGACAAAAAATAAATATCTTATTTCTAAAACTAAAAATTGAAACAACCTGATTCATCTTTTGTTCGCAATTAATTCCATGACGATGTCTAGAAATATAAAAATCTTTCTTTATGACTAAGAGTGAGCATAATTAAAACTAATGTATAACAAAACACTCGTGATGAAGTTTCATTCTCGAGGGTAATGATTTTCACAATTTTTATATTTCAATATAAGAAAAGCAGAATCGTGCAATACATTATTTAGCCTATTTGAAAAATAAAATATGCGTTTTAGTGGAAGTTGCAGGATAACTTCAGAGGTCGAGAAATATTGTTTTGAAACATAAAAGCCGAGGCGTTTGCCGAGTACAACGTGTGGGGAACGGTGAGGTTATTCTGCAACATCCACAAAAAACAGGAACTTTGTTTCTATTCCACTACGGTTCAGAATTTCCCTAGCATGTTTGTAAATTTCTGGAACGGAATACTGACCTGTTTAAAGGTGAGATTATTGGGTCTCTATATTCAGAGAGATGATGTTAACGGGTTATAGTAATGTACTTATCTGATTTGATCTGAATGCTCATTTTTCATGCACATATACAAAAAATATAAATAATAATAAAAATAATAATAATAAAAAATCTAAAAACGAAACCTACTCCTGCGTGGAGGAGAGTCAGCTTGCGTATGTATCACGATGTTTGTTCACACGTGCATCTATCTTGGAACGCACACTATTGCTTTTTTTTTTTTTTTAAATTGTTGAATGTCAAATATCCTTCAGTCATTTATAAAGTTTGTGACATTTATTGATTATTTTTTATGATAATGAAATAAATTATCATTTATCGATTTTATTGTTGTAATATCAAAACAAACTGAAAAAATGTAGGTAAGATAGCGGAAAAGTCATAGAATATCTAGACGTTTAACGTCTAATAAGGTCTCCATAAATTTTACATTTAAAACCCATAGATTTATTTTTCTCTAGGAAGTTAAATTTGCATCACTGTTCTGATAATTTTTTGGTTAATCGGTATATACTGGAGAATAATGGACGCGGCATGTTAGCGTGTAATGAAAAGTACGCCGGTGTGAAGCGTTGCAGTTCATACCATCATGTATTTTCTAAGAAGGAACCCCGCGGGTATCCGGGTTGATAGAATAGATCCTCAGTACCCCTTGCTTGTCGTAAGAGGCGACTAAATGGGGCGGTCCTTCGGATGAGACCGCAAAAACCGAGGTCCCGTGTCACAGCAGATGTGGCACGTAAAAGATCCCTCCCTGCTCAAAGACCATAAGTGCCGAGCATAGGCCTAAATTTGCAGCCCTTCACTGGCAATGGTGACGTCTCCATATGAGTGAAAGATTCTCGAGCGGGACGTTAAACAATATTTAATCAATCAATCAATCTACATGTAAGAAGGAAGTTTATTTCATATATTTACTTTCTTTCATTTTTATCGGAATCCCTAGCCATTAAAACAAACGTAGGCTATATTTATTTGTATCATACGCACATCGTTTCCAACTGCAACGGGACGCCACCACTGAAAAATTGTTGAGTGTGGCGGAAAATTACAATCAATCAATCAAACTGCAACGTATTCATGAGGTAATGGTTAGCATTACAATTTGCAGAGAAGTCAACGACAAAAACATTAGAAAAATGAATCTAAAGTACTTTGAAAATGTAAAATATTTACTGGTATCATCTCTAATATTTATGTTTTCAGCCGATATAAATATTCTATCCTCACATAGAATACCTCAGGTATGAAAACAACAGAATTAGAATTGTCTTGCATGGTCAAATTCATTTTGTTTTATGAAATATGAAAACAGAGGCATTGTTTATCACATTCTGCTTTGAATATAAAAACATTCAAGTTGATTGATTGATTATATATTGTTTAACGTCCCGCTTGAGAATTTTTCACTCATATGGAGACGTCACCATTGCCGGTGAAGGGCTGCAAAATTTAGGCCTATGCTCGGCGCTTATGGCCTTGGAGTAGGGAGGGATCTTTTTCGTGCCACACCTAGTGACACGGGACCTCGGTTTTTGCGGTCTTATCTGAAGGACCGCCCTATTTAATCGCCTCTTACGACAAGCAAGTGGTACTGAGGATCTATTCTATCCACATTCAAGTTGAAATTAGTATATGATTTAAATAAAATGAAATAGATCTGGAATATTAGTCTTTCAAAGTTGTCGTGTGGACAGAAATTGTACACTTACCCTATACATTAAAATATCATCACAATGGGAATCTTTTATCTCTTTTTAGTTGCAAAATGGATTCAATATTATTAGGTAGCCAATTTGTATATGTCCAGTATTCAGTGGCGGATGTTCGCCACAAATTTACAAAATAATGAGAGTATAAACTTCAGATTTGACGCCCAAACTGGCTGAGTGTATTGGCTAATACTTGGCTTTTATGTGCCCCCCCCCCCTTTTTTTTCCCCTGGAATTCTGGTTTCGCCACTGGTATTCTGACTTCATATCATTAACCTTCAATCCAGATCAGGATAAGCATGGACAATTCACGGCATAACTTCCTTGCCTGAAGACAGATTGAAAAACATTGAAATGAGACCAAGCTAGAAGGAATCAACTGTCCCCACGGGTGATGGAGAGATGAACGACGCGTAATCAACCGTCGGGTTCTGACGATGATGAAGGGCTCCAAATTTAGGCCTATGCTCGGCGCTTAGGGCCTTTGAGCAGGGAGGGATCTTTATCGTGCCACATTTGCTGTGACACGCGGCCTCGGGTTTTGCGGTCTCATCCGAAGGACGGCCCCATTTAGTCGACGACTCTTATAAATTAGAATATTTCCGCATAAAGCATATCATAGGAAATATATTGAAAAATTCCAAACAGATTTGTAACTTCACACTTTGTGACATCATAATTAGAGAAGCGCATGCTTCCGTCAACTTAAAAAGGTACATGGCGTTCTGTTGACTTTAACACCATAAAAACGTAGGGTGTTTTTATCAAGTCATTGATAGCATTTCGTGTTTAATGCACACGCACTGGAAAATCGTTTATTTTAATTTGTATTTGAATACTTAAAATCGCACGTAATTAAGTTTTTAAAGTAAAATTTAGGCACTAGAATCATGGATACAATGAGCCTTTTAGAATTATGGGACCATCTCGTACAAAGACAGCAGGTGCTTGAAATTTTACAGGTGACTCGTACGGACGTAGTGCATTATCATTACCCCTGGAAGGAAATCTCTCTCTCTTTCTCTCTCTCTCTGTGAAAGAGAGAGAGAGAGAGAGAGTTACAAGAAAAATTTCTCAAAAGATATAGGTTTGATTTAAACTTTTGTGCGAGCAGCCTGTAACCCAACAGCTGCGATCGATAATTCGGTCATTTTTTGCTAGGACACACTACATCAGCTCAAACTAATTTGCAGAGTTGCATCTGATATGTCGACGTTACAGAGTTCGGATTGCTGGGTACTTATGATGCACGATCTTCAGAGAAAAAAAATTGAAGAGAAAATTTCCCGCAAATTGTAAAACACCAGTCTTATTTAATAAACTAATTTATGTATAACAATGAAATTCATCTCCCCCCTCCCGAAAAAATTAGAAACACCCACACACACACACACACACACACACACACACACACACACACACACACACACACACATATATATATATATATATATATATATATATATATATATATATATATAATATACATATATATATTTTATATATATATATATATATATATATGTATATATGTATATACATATATATATATGTATATATATATATATATATATATATATATGAATTTTTTTTGAAAACGCACGAGACGAGGACATCACGCCCGCATAATTCATGGAACACGTCATGAAAAGTATGCTGATGATGACGTGAATTTTCAATATTGATACCCTCATGTATTTTCATGAATAAAAATTATTTATTACTCTCTGCATTCACTGATGCTTATTACAGGCCGCGCAAGAGCCCAGCATGTTAATGTCTGATACGGGTTTTTAAACTGCACGTGTTAATTTCTGCGGAACTAATGTGAATGTATGTTTTATTTCTAAAATTAATATGATATACGTACTTAATTTTGGATTTTAGTTATTGTTAGTATGACTTTTGAGTTGTCTCCAAAAGTAAATCAATTGAAAAATGTAATAAACATTAAAGTTGTCAGATTTTCATTTACTACTTTAAATCTATTTATCCATTCATAAACAGGGTGTGCAGTGTTTTGTGGACTATTTCCACGCATCTAGTAATATATTCATATTCAGGTGGTCTGGAGCTGATAGGGGGAGTCCCGACAAGTGTATATATATATATATATATATATATATATATATATATATATATATATATATATCAAGACCCATGCGCACATTGTTTACATTCACGAGCATATTATCAGTTGATAAATAATATCGAAGGTAAAAACATTGCATATATCTCTCTTTATCTGTATCTATCTCTCTATCTACAGAGAGAGGGATAATTTGTATATTATTTAACGTCCCATTCGAAATTTTTCACTCATATGGAGACATCACCATTAACGGTGAAAGGCTACAAAATTAGGCCTATGCTTGGCGCTGGCGGCCTTTGAGCTACAGGCGCTCGACGTTTTAAACATTTATATTAAAAAAATTGTCTTCCTGTAAACAAACTATTCACAGGCGCTCGACATTTTAAATATTTATATTAAGTAAAAATTCTTCTATTTTTTAATAGTTTGTTTACAGGAAGTCAATTATTTTTTTGATATAAATATTTAAAACGTCGAGCGCTTGTGCTTTGAGCAGGGAGGAATCTTTATCGTGCCACACCCGCTGTGACACGGGTCTCATGCGGTCTCATGCGGCGGATTGCCCAATATAGTTGCCTTTTACGTCAAGCAAGGGGTACTGATTACCAATTCTAACTCGTATCCCAGAGAGAGAGAGAGAGAGAGAGAAGCACAACTTTCTCAAGATTGCGACAAAGAAATGAAATTTCCAAGAGTTCACATGTATCTATAGGATATTCTGAAAATAATTATACCCACACTTTTCATCACGAGCGCGTCGAGTGGGAGGGGGTTTCTAAAGTTCTTCGTCTCTGTACATTTTATAATATACTAATCGTGCTCTCGAATCTGTACAGTTTATCATATACTAATCGTGCTCTCGTCTCTGTACAGTTTATTATAATCTTGTTCTCTGTCCACTGTTCTTCATCTCCCCATCACTTAGATCGGCTCCTTCCGCTGCTCAACGAATGTAGGCGGAAATTGTAAGAACATATAAGAATATGTATATCTCATAGGTATGATTATGTAATTTGTCCCATAATACAGAATGAATTTTTGAAATAGCGGTACTTACAATCAAAACTGCGTATTTAGATCAGAAAGGAGGTCATGGGGGAGAACAGCGGGTTGGTGGGTTGGTTGTTTGTATTGCGTTGAAAATTCTCCACTGATGTTTGATTATGTCACGTGACACGGTAATGGATGGTCGCTCTATCCCAGCTCTCGTGTTTTTTTTTTGACCATTTTCACCAAAATTTCGACGACTGTGAAGCTCAAAAGTTTGACAAGTGATGCAGGAGAATTTTTAGGTTTGTGTATATACGTTTTTCTATAGTTTGAATGTTTTTTCCTTTGAAATAACAGTGTTTCTTTTGTGAACTATCAGTGTTTATATACCCGTGAACACCTGTGAACACTCTTCATCTCACAGCACTACATGAATGTTAGCATGGCTGAGGAACGTACGATCAAACCGTTTTATTTAAAGGACTCGGACATTCAGTGTTCAGATAGTGACAGATTAACAGACTATGATTTAATGGATTGTCTCACAAAAGTTGTCGGAGATTCTTTGCACTGCCTATAGCTAGACCGAAACATGACGAATATACCTTAGAGATCGTACAAGTCGCGAGAAGTTATTGACAGAAGGGATCCACATCCAGAATGTTTCTATTGCTTTCTTCGACACAAATCCATATTCTTCAGGTTATCATAATATCACACAGAAAACTTTAAAAATCAGTCTTTGTGGTCTCCCCTTGTCTGTAGATGATTCAGCTGTTCTTGAAATGCTTGACAAGCTTAAAGTGAAACTTAAAAGCAAAGCCATTTATGAGATAATTCGCCATCTTACAACAGGTAGAATGACAAGTGTTTTGAACGGTAATCGATTTATGAATATAGAACCGTCGCCGGAAGGAAAGTATCTTCCAAGAGTAAACTACTGCGCGGGCATGCGGTGTCAAATATTACATTACCGTCAACCAAAATCTCAGCATAAAATGACTTGCACGCAATGCTGGGCCACTGATCATGTCAGAAGGTTCTGCAAAAATATAAATATAAATTCTTGACACTGTTTAAAATCGTTGAGCAGTGGCGTAGCTGCCATTGACGCCAAAACGCCCGGGCATGCACATCAATCTGACAAGAAAAAAAAAATGATTGTTAATTTTTCAATTTATTATGCATGATTTTATAGCTAGAACAACCCATAAATGTAACCCAAAAAGCCTCAAAACCTATGAGCTTCCAGGGGCTTCGCCCCCTGGGCCACCAGGGCCTTGGACCCACTGGGGGCCTTAAGACGGCCCCCAGCCTATTCAGGATTTGTCACTGTAAGTACACTTCACTTCAAGACTAGCTACGCCACTGTTGAGTTTCGCCACGATCACGCGAGGTCCGCCCTGCCTTCCTATTCTGTATCACGATCAAATCGAATAACTTCGACCATCTCCGATGTCATACGGAGCTTCTCCTGTAAACATCTAGTTTGACATATGTTCTGTATTTTTATAGAAGACCACGAGGAAGACTAGTTTACTGCACGAATAGGGTTACCTTCTTTGAAAAAAGGTATTATTATTATTTTTTAAATTATTATTATTAGTAGCAGTAGTATCACAACTTCAAACTCTCTTAATGACCAGGAGACGTCAAGGTTTTACTAAAATTGAGTCTATTCTACATGATGATGCTTGGATATTAATTTAACTAACTGAATCCTTGTGATTCTTGAGAAGATTTTAAACTTTCTTCCTTTTATATTTCTCTGTAGAACATTGATTTCTAGTATGACGTCAGAGCGCCCCTGGCGTCGTTGTTTGAACGGTCTATAATCTACTCAACGTGAGCGTGTTTAGTGTTCCCTCATGGTTTTTATGGAATTTTATGGAATTTCCAGTGGATCTATATTCTAAAGTACGAACTTGAGCCCCTTTTGTGGTCTCCTCCTGGCTCTGGGGGTTCGTGGTTTGAACAAATTTCAATCTTCATTGTATTTATTAAAGAATTCAAACAAGATAGTGAAATAACTAAATAAGCAACAGAAAGAAATAAAAATAAACACAACAAACAAACAGCAATAAAACTCAATACAGATGAATAAAGAATCTACCAAAAAGAAATTTTAAAAAGCCCCAGCATATATATTATACAATTATAGCCGTTTGATGAAGACAGTACTAAGTTGTGTAGTATAAAGCTGAGAAAAGATACCGGTAAGGGTACTTTAATTATAAAAGACAACATTAAACGACAATGAAAGCCAATGATACCAGCATCAAAAATGAAAAACTGAAGATAACGAATAGGTATTACGAAATATCGCGCATAACGAAATATCGCATATAACTAAATATCGCGTATAACGAAATACCGCATATAACGAAATATCGCGTATAACGAAGTATCGCTTATAACGAAATACCGTATGTAACGAAATGTGGCGTCGGTGGCCTAGTGGTTAGGCTGTTAGACTCTCGACCGAAAGGGTGTGAGTTCGAGTCCTGGCCGCGGCAGGGCCGACGTTGTGTCCTTGGGAAAGGCACTTTAAACAAATTTCTTCACTCCACCCAAGTGTAAAAGCGGTACCTGGCTATAGACAGTGAAAGATATTGTTAGAATGTTAGTGCTCTAGCGCCTTAACGGCAGCTTGCACTGAGAAAGCTCTAGGATTTTCTAAGGTCTGCTGGGGTAATAATGTATTGTGAAGCGCTTTGAGCAGCATATGCTGGAAAAAGCGCTATATAAAAACCAATTATTATTATTATTATCATTACTATTATTATATCGAAATATCGCATATAACAAAATATCGCATATCACGAAATATTACATAAAACGAAATATTGCTTATAACGAAATACCGCATATATCGAAATATCGCGTATAACGAAATATCGCGTATAACGAAATGATATTTCACCCACTGATGTTATTCTCTTTCGATTAGAATAAGGAAATCACTGATATATAAAATGTCATCGGAATTTGTTCAGAAACTATTACTGGATAAAAACAAAAAACTTGCCGTGTCCTTCAACCATACATATAGATATATCGATGACGTCTTATCAGTCAACAATCATATTTTTCATAATTATGTCCATTTGATATATCCCGATGAACTCGAAATAAAGGACACTACAGAATCTAACGTGTCTGCTTCATATTTGGATATTTTACTTAATATTGACTCTAATGGCAGACTGACAACTACATTATATGACAAGCGTGATGACTTCAACTTTGCAATCATCAACTTCCCATATCTATGCAGTAATATACCACTTTCGCCTGCTTATGGTGTGTATATCTCCCAGTTGATTCGGTACTCGAAAGGATGCCATGCCTATGAGAATCTTTTAAAGCGAGTTCAACTACTGTCAAAAAAATTGACGTTGCAGGGTTATAACGAATCTCGTTTGAAGTCATCATTTCACAAATTTTACGGTCGCTATAATGACCATGTTTGCGATTACAAAGTGTCTCTGGGACGTATGTTGAATGATTTGTTTCATACCCTTTGTTAGACTGTCATTTTTCATACTAACTTTGACTACGGATAATCCCGTTTACCTAATTTCGACTAAGGGCTCACGGCGGGTGTGACCGGTCAGCAGAGGATGCTTACTCCTCCATGGCACCTGATCCTACCTTCGCTTTGTCGGAGGTCCGTGTTGCCCTACACTCGAACTTGTATATGTCTTGGGGATTTATGATTACGATTTACACATTTTTTACTTCGCCATTCGATATATAACGCCTATATATATTGAATTCCCGAATCTCTTTGTGTGATTATGCTCTACACTTTTAATTTGTCTGAATGAACATACATGTGCATGTATTAGTTATATACCTGTACCCCTGACAATATTGTTTAAATACTAACTTAATATTTATGCACCTCATGTACCATTGTATTAATGGTTTGAGTAAATAAATTAATTGAACCATTATTTCCACGGCTGATCGCACATATCCACAAACCTGTCTAGCTGTATTATTGAACTCCAGATAATTTAACAACGTTCTATTCATGCTTTTCCGGGAAAAGAATTGATATTTTTCAGTTAAAATAGCAATATTGACAAAGACCTGGTGATATATACTAGTAATCAGATCGATAAAAATAGTACGTGTAGGAAACAACAGTTGTTGAAAGTAGAGAAACTCAGTGTGCTCTCAGAAATTCTACATCGTGTCAGGCTGTTGTGTGGATCCTTTTTAATTCTACATCGGGTCAGGTGGTTGTGTGGTTCCTTGTTAATTCTACAGCGGATCAGGTGTTCGTGTGGTTCCTTGTTAATTCTACAGCGGATCAGGTGGTTGTGTGGTTCCTTGTTAATTCTACAGCGGATCAGGTGGTTGTGTGGTTCCTTGTTAATTCTACAGCGGATCAGGTGGTTGTGTGGTTCCTTGTTAATTCTACAGCGGATCAGGTGGTTGTGTGGTTCCTTGTTAATTCTACAGCGGATCAGGTGGTTGTGTGGTTACTTGTTAACTCTGTCTAATGATTTCTACAGCAGATCGGTTCATTGTGATTTTTTATCTGAGCGGTTTGTGATTTTTTTTACCGGAGCGGTGACCACAATATTTAGATTGCTGATTTTCTTGTTATCAATCCGGTCTCAGAATAATTGATTCCTCAGCAGTTCTGCATTCAAAAAGCATTGTTACATCCTTTGGTTGCAACCATTGCAGGGCAAACTTCAAAGCAAGATTGTTTTCACAGCTGAAACGTGAAGATGTTGGAATGTACAATTACCACATCACAGGCGACTAATCTTTTGATATTTTGAAAATCACTGGCTGTTAAGTAAGATTATGAGGATATGGTTTATCATTTATCTGACGTAAGAATGAAACGGTTCAAACAGGCACAAAATTAATATATGTATAAATGTATGCATGGACAAGAAACAAAAGCGATGCCCACACTGCAAATTACACAAGTCCATTGTGTACAGTAATGCAATGACAATCAAAGAAAAGACTAACATCCAAATAAAACATTCAGTGGTGACATATGGTTCCTATAATGCTCTATCAACAATTCTCTAATGTTGAAGAGTATTGATGTAATGTAAGTTCTATGATGTTTTTTTTAATGTCAAATTGAAGAAAGATTTCTCTAATAAAGTATAACTTGGGAAGCAAAATCATTGCTTTTCAAAATGTACTTGGCATCAATACCATAGGGAACATATACACCAAGTTTGATGAATCTTGCTTTATTAGTGCATGAAAGTATGACCTTAATCTCTGACCTTGAGAAATGAAAGACTTCGTCCTTTCACCATGTTTGTCAAGTGTGATGATCTTGGTATTTTTAGTCCTGTTCTCCCACAAGATGCTGATGAATGAACATACAAGCAACAGACACAAGCAAACTGCACCACATCGTGATACAGCCCTTTTATGATGGTTGAATATGTGTATAAAGTTATTAGTACGGTCTCCATCTTGTTTTGTGCTTAAGATTGTCTATGCAAGTGTGACCTTGACCTTTGACTTTGAAAAACATTAGGTTTCTTCCTTTAATGTACCAAGTGTGAGATCCTAGCCGTAATTTGACCCATAAAATGCTGACAGATGCACCATACCATGATATGATCCGTCGATTGCAGACATATACAAATTATAAATATAATCAAAATCTTTGTCACGGAATTTGTAACAGTTTAACATTTCAATGAGGAATTCATGAAAACTGTTTTAACTGGGTAGAGTCGTCTGCAGCCGCCGTCTATGATGAAACTATGCGAATATGGTATTTTACGTTTAAATGATACGATAAATCATGTTATCGTGAGGAAAGTGTATACTCCATACTTTTTAATTGAAAATTTCCTGAAAAAAAAAACCAGAAAAATTCACCGGTTGAAAACAAAAATATGTCCAGTGAAATAATCGTGATCCTTATTTTCTTTTTCATGAAAAAGTGTGCATCTTTCCAAAAGATTGATTTCTAAACGATCATAGAAGGAAAATATAGCAGATAGAAAGGAAATGTAGTAGGTCTCCTATTTTACAGTAGAACTAGAAGTAGCGATGTAATGATAGCCATTTCCTCATGAATGCAATGCATTTGTGAACAATGCATGTATGAGACTATATAGATGTAGTGCGTCTATTTTAACGGCTGGGAATATTCAGAGAGAAACGAAAAGAGAATGTAAATATAAGAAATAACATATGTCTGAAAATACAAGATACTATAAACTGCACGCTTCGTGCTGACATACTTTTCCGGAAATATGTATACCGGCGGGAAGCGTTACAGTTCACACCGACACTTCGTGACGTATACCGGCGGGAAGCGTTACAGTTCACACCGACACTTCGTGACGTATAACGGTGTGAAGCGTTACAGTTCACACCGACACTTCGTGACGTATAACGGTGTGAAGCGTTACAGTTCACACCGACACTTCGTGACGTATACCGGCGGGAAGCGTTACAGTTCACACCGACACTTCGTGACGTATAACGGTGTGAAGCGTTACAGTTCACACCGACACTTCGTGACGTATAACGGTGTGAAGCATTACAGTTCACACCGACACTTCGTGACGTATACCGGTGTGAAGCGTTAGTAGTATAAGGCGTCTATCTGGGGAGGTCAGACCGTGCACCCCCGCCACTTAACCCCGTTAGGACAGTGCCGTTGACCAATGCAGTTGACCCCCCCAGATAGGACTGCACTCTGTTGACCTCCCCAGATAGGACTGCACTCCTTTGACCTCCCCAGATAGGACAGTGCACTCCTTTGACCTCCCCAGATAGGACAGTGCACTTGACCTTTGACCTCCCCAGATAGACGCCTTATACTACTAGCGTTACAGTTCACACCGACACTTTGTGACGTATACCGGTGTGAAACGTTACATTTCACACTGACGCGTCATGAATATTTTCATTACACTATATGTAATCTCTGTATACCAATGTAAAATGGTGATGAGATTTGAATGAATGAACAGCATGTCGCCGTAAAGCGTTGCTGTTCACACTCTTATATATCATCAAAAATGAAATTCATTTCTTTTAAAACTATTTACATTTGCATCGTTTTTCTTTTGATATATCTGGAAGTTGATAGCCATTTCATCATAAATGCGTTGCCGTTGTAAACAATGTGCGTACATATTCTGACAAATTTTGTACTTCTATTTGAACGACTAGAATCCGACAGAAATGAAAGTAGAATGTAAATATAAAAAAAAAGATAAACTCCATTTCTTAAAATGCAAGAGGGTAGGAACTACAACGCTTCACGCATGCATACTATTAGCGCGCTTCATGAAGTATGCCGGCTTGAAGCGTCGCATTTCAAACCATCAGGTATTTTCAGAAATAAAATGTCCTTCTCAATTAACCATATCATATTACACAGAATATTACAAAATTAGTGTGGGCGACGACTGTAGACAATCTTTCGTAATTGAATAACTATAGGGTGGAAATTTCTCTGTTTCTGTAAAAAAAAAAATAGTTCCAATTTCTTTGCTTTATACTACATACATACTGAACTTGTTCGTCCAGAATTTTAAGGTTGATGGTTGAAACGTAATTTCTGTAGTGGAAATAACGTCCCAATGATTGTGGGAGTCAGTTTTATACTGGGGATAAAGTAAGACCTCTCTCAGAAACATATTAAAATGAGTTTAAAGGATATAGTTTTATATTTACATTTCCCGTGCTTTGCCTTTGATGTGTTTACGCCTTGAAATGACAGTCACTTCCTCATGAATGTAAACGTATGTATGCATCTTGATAAATATAGTACGACTATTTTACGGCTGCGAATTCTCCGACAAAGTACATGAGAATATGAACAGCAACATTTCACGCCGACGTACTTTTTAAAAGTATGCAGGCATAAATCATTGCAGTTCATGCCCTTGCACATATTCCAAAAATTCTAAACCGAATTCGAGGATACACATTACCCGCATAAAATACTGGTTTTGATTTGGAAACATGTGATATTGTAACAGATAGGGAACTGACACAGCAAGATTAATCACCTGTCCTATTTCATATCACTGATTTCAAGTCAGTAAGTAACACGTGGACCACGTCATTACGATGCAATGTGTCCAGGAACAAAACGATAGTTTATCTTGAAATTTGAAGAGTGATGTCAACTTTCTCAAAACACTATATTGAATTTGCATATAGCATGCTATTGAATTTCAGTTATAAGGTGCATATTTCAGGAAAGTTTTCAATTTTGGAAGTAAATTTAACATAACTGTAACATAAGGTGGAGATGCAGGACGAACGGAACACTATTTCTTCTGTCTGTGAGTACATCACGGAAACCTTCACGTGCAGTGTAATACAGAGGTACCACAAGGAAAAATAATAAAAATTCACCTACTTCAGTATGATACATCTACCCCCACCCCCCCCCCCCCCCCCAACAAAAACAGAACCCCCACCCCCCACCCCAAAAACAAAGTAGCACTTTAGCGTAAATAATATTAGTATTTAGTGATCATTCATATTTACAAACAATGCATAAAATAGTGAGAAGCAAGCCAGATCTTAATTCATATACTACTTCCTGTCAAAAACAAAGGCCAAATTCATAACAGTGCATTTGCAGTACACATCGTATCTCGCACAAGAACACTGTGTGTCGTGTGACCATTAATTGATATCACTGAGCTTTTAAACGATTTTTATTTTTCCTATAATTTGTTTTTCACCCTTAATGGATGTAAAATGTGTTGTTTAATTCCCTATATCTCTTGTAAAATGTCTCCAAATCGCCATTACTTGAATCATTTCCCCATAGTAATGTCTCGTGGATTTCTTGAACTATCCGTATATAAGTGTAGTCTGGGTTCAAGGGATTTTGGTTTTTGTAAATGAGTTCAAATGAATAGAACTGTGATTTAAGATGCATTTTTAAATATCAATTGCCTGTTGACACACACGGTGCGGTACACAAAATTGTCAGTTTAACTGATAGGCGGCGCCACTGCTGACTCGGGATTCAAAATGGCGGTTACTACATAAATTATCAAGGTCAAATATAAACTTTAAACAAAAATTATGCAGTTTGAGTTCATACATATCAAAGTTAAAGTTGACGTACATATTTCATGCTTTATCTATATCTTTATATAAAATATGAAGTATGCATACTTGTGTAGCTTGTAAACACAGAGAAAAAGTTCATACGAAAATTGTTGAGCACTAGTGAACAAAGTATCTGTAATGAAATGCACATCTTGATTGTCCCAGACTTATCTATCTCCGTGAAGTTGGTTGTGTGTTTTCATGATATAGAAAGAGGAAATGATATAAATAGTATATGGCAAGTCTCAAGTATTCACGTGCGTAAATTATGTATGTTTTGCACTAGAAATCCTTATACATGTACATTCCTAGCGAGCTGCTAGCAGTCAGCCAGATGATGGCTTAGATGGATTCAGTAAGAACGCATGTTAAGGCTGTCAGTAATTTGATTTTTTAGCATGCATTCATAATTGTACCTATTCGAGAATGACTACCAACTGTGGAGTATATTGGTGTTTGGCATCTGAATTTTGATGTTTATTTCTGTACAATTTAAGTGACCGCTCTCTGCTTTTCTGTATTCTATGTGAAGGATTCCATTGTTGATTTGACATTATAATAAATACCAAATAAATAAATAAACACACACAAACCAACCAAAAAATAAATAAATAAAATAAAATAAAAAAATAAAAAAAACCAACAACAAACAAGCAAAAACACACACAAACCAACCAAAAAAAAAAAAAAATAATAAATAAAATAAAATAAAAAAAACCCCAACAACAAACAAGCAAAAACAAACAAACAAAAGCAAAAACAAAAAAACCAACAAAAAAAATTAAAAGCAAAACCCAAAACAAAACAAACACACACACACAAAACAAAAACAACAATACAAACTAGAAATAAGAAAAACAAAATATCTTTTTAAAAAATTAAAAAATGAAAAAAAAAAAAAAAATAAATAAATAAAAAAAGAGCAAAAACCAACCCTCCCCCAATCAAACAACCCTCCCCCCATAAACAAAACAAACTCTCGCATACAAACACTTGGTGTACTTTAGCAGTATTTTCATTGACAGAGCAATGCTATAAATCTCCGTACTTTTATACTGGCGACCAAGTTTTGCTTTCAACTATGTCATCCAGTGCATAAAACTCGTCGTGCAGTGAAAACAGCCTAATTGTAAACATTTAAAAAATTAATGGAAGAGAAATTTCTCATTTGACTTCGGAAGTGTAGGTATTAATTTTTCATGATTTCTTATTCGAATTTCTTAAGAAAATAGCATGTGCAGTAGGGTATAAAAGTACTGAAAGGAGATTGGGCTACATGTGTATGTGTGTGTGCGTGTGTG